>VNKC01002972.1:0-252897 GCA_008042775.1 Drosophila pectinifera
ATTCCATATAGCAATATATAGTATACATAGTGTAGTGTTTAAAACCCAAAATGCGCTTGGCTGGTCAAGCGGTCGGCTATCAACAGTTGAGCGACAACGGCGGTGGCGTCCACAACGCAGAAAGTGATACTAAATAATCATCCAACTCTGAACCGATCCCTGGTTGATCTTTCGCATTAATCACCACCGGGAGGTCATCAACAACACCGAGAAGAACAATTACAGCAGCTGCAATGTGGCTGACCCTGATTGTAGGCGTTCTGATATTGCTCCTTGGCTGGGACTTTGTACGAAAACGCCATCGAGTTGCCACCTTTGAGAAGTACAAGATCACGGGACCCCTTTCAGTGCCGATCCTGGGATGTGGTTTCCAGGCATTGTCCTTGGGAGGAGAGAGTATGTTCCACACAGAAAATGAACCCCTTCCCTTACCTACTCTCAGTCACATCCCAGAGAATGCATCAAACTAACAAAGTCCCTGTTTCAGACATCATCCAATACGTTGGCGATATGTTCGAAAAATACGGCAAGAGCTTTTGCTTTTGGGTCCTCGATGAATGCATATTATACACCAAGGATATGAAGGACTTCGAGGTTATACTCAGCAGTACTACGCTCTTGGAAAAGGGCCAGCTATACCGCTTTCTGCGACCCTTCCTCAACGATGGACTTCTCGTCAGCACGGGCAAAAAATGGCATGCCCGGCGAAAGGTCTTCACCAACGCCTTTCACTTCAAGGTCCTCGAGCACTATATGGAGATTATGGACAGGAATAGTGGAGTGATGGTGGAGAAACTGAGAAAGTTAGCCGATGGCAAGACATCGGTGAATATCATCCAAAACGTTTCCTTGGCAGCTTTGGATGTGATCACAGGTGAGTCTGGGGTTGGGGTCAACTAGAATAATTTATAGACACAATTAAAAATAAAAAGCACATGTGCTATTAAGTTTTTTTTAATTTGTCAACCTTTAGTGGAAATATTTATCTTTGTATACATGTCTTAAATTTCATTTAAGATAATGATGAGAACACTTAGACGTGAGGGCTGATTTAATAAGAGAGGTATATACTCTTTGAAATGTAGTTTTTCCCGTTTATTACTGTGATATAATTTGTACTTTAATGTGAGTAAAGTTAAATCTATGCTCTTAGGTTAAGCTGATAAATTACTCAACTATTATTGTAGCAAGTATATAGCATTAAGCCAACATATAGACAAAAAACCACATTAAATAACTATACTTAGCATAAATCATATTTCTCAAGCCAGCAGTGGGCTTCAGTGCGCCTATTATGCCCATTTATTGATTTATGGAACTCTTTTTTCGCAGAGGCCGCGATGGGTGTCCAGGTGAATGCCCAGAACGACCCCGAGTTTCCATACATCAAGGCGCTCAAGAAGTGAGTACAACCCGCTATTACACGATACATGTACGCTCAACACTTTCCCTGTTCTCCCTCCCCGATTCTCCAGTGTGGTCTACATCCAGCCGGATCGCATGTTCAAAGTCGCGCAGCGCTTCGACTGGCTCTTTCCCCTGTTGGCGCCGCTGCTCCACCGGCAGCTGGTGAGCGATATCCGCGTCATGCACGACTTCACCGACAAGGTCATCCGCGAGCGGCGGGCAACAGTGGAGCGGGCAAAGGCCGACGGCAGCTACCGGCCGCTGGGTGGGTGCACTGAATCATTCCCTGAGGAAGCTATCACTCACTCTCTCTCTCTTACAGCTCTAGGCAATGATGAGATAGGCACCAAGTCTCAGATGGCTCTGCTGGACATCCTGCTGCAGGTAACCATAAACAATGAACCCCTCAGCGACGCGGACATACGCGAGGAGGTGGACACCTTCATGTTCGAGGGTGACGACACCACCAGCAGTGGTGTCTCCCACGCCCTGTACGCCATCGCCCGGAATCCCAGGATCCAGGAGCGTATATACGAGGAGCTAGTAACCGTCCTAGGTCGGGATCCCTCCACACCAGTCACCACATCGATGCTGTCGGAGCTCAAGTATCTGGACTGTGTGATCAAGGAGACCATGCGTCTGTATCCGCCAGTTCCCGCCATCGGAAGACACACCAACATAGATCTAGTGATAGGTGACAAGGTCATTCCTGCCAACACGAGCGTTTACCTAGTTCCGTACTTTGCCCACCGGGATGCGGATTACTTCTCGGACCCGCTGACCTTCAAGCCCGAACGCTTTCTGGACAGCGAGGAGGAGGCCCACCCGACCTTCGCCTATGTGCCTTTTAGTGCCGGACCCAAGAACTGCATTGGCCAGAAGTTTGCCGTTTTGGAAATGAAGTCCCTCATCAGCAAGGTCATTAGGTACTACGAACTACTTCCATTGGGAGAAGAGGTCCAGCCTATGATGAACTTCATCCTGCGTTCGTCGACGGGCATTAATGTGGGTTTGAAACCAAGAAAGCCTTGAAAGTGAGGTGTTTCCACTGAACTCACTCGTCTTGTTAGGGTTTCGGTTAAAGGATAAGTGGGATACTCGTGTTATTGAGATTGTTATTCCATGTTAGTTAAGTACTTAAATGCTTGTTGGATATCGAAATATAAGCCATTTAAAAAAATATTGGATTATACATCAGAAAAAAAAGGATCCAATTTAATTGATTCAAATTGAGATAAATTAAGCTTTTTTATAATTAAACGTTTATCTAAACTAAATATTTAGTGTCTTTATTTTCAAAAGATCTATTTTGTTATAACTAGCGATGATAGGAGGTACGATAACTTATCGATAACCAGCCAGTTACACAAACAATCGCAAATGTTCTTGTGAATCGATTAATTTGGAATGCATTCTTTCTTAACACAACTACTTCTTTAAACATTTTGGGCACTCCTTTTCCTCAAAATGAGAAATAGCTCAAGATAATCCTATGAGAAATAAATCCTAGGTAATTAACGATTTGTTTTTGTTTTGTTTCTTTGCTTATTATTTCAACTATTTAGAATATTATTGAACTTTGCACAGTTATACATATTTACATGTTCTTTTTATAAGCATGCACTATCAGCTCTCGATTATCTAGAATATTCAATCAAATACTCGAAGCACTAAATATCTCTCTAATTCTAATACTAATATATTCACTTAGTGTTAGGTTTAGGCAGAGAGCCTGCTTCCACCCCTTCAATCAATAAGCGAGAGAATTCCGTATTCCATATAGCAATATATAGTATACATAGTGTAGTGTTTAAAACCCAAAATGCGCTTGGCTGGTCAAGCAGTCGACTATCAACAGTTGAGCGACAACGGCGGTGGCGTCCACAACGCAGAAAGTGATACTAAATAATCATCCAACTCTGAACCGATCCCTGGTTGATCTTTCGCATTAATCACCACCGGGAGGTCATCAACAACACCGAGAAGAACAATTACAGCAGCTGCAATGTGGCTGACCCTGATTGTAGGCGTTCTGATATTGCTCCTTGGCTGGGACTTTGTACGAAAACGCCATCGAGTTGCCACCTTTGAGAAGTACAAGATCACGGGACCCCTTTCAGTGCCGATCCTGGGATGTGGTTTCCAGGCATTGTCCTTGGGAGGAGAGAGTATGTTCCACACAGAAAATGAACCCCTTCCCTTATCTACTCTCAGTCACATCCCAGAGAATGCATCAAACTAACAAAGTCCCTGTTTCAGACATCATCCAATACGTTGGCGATATGTTCGAAAAATACGGCAAGAGCTTTTGCTTTTGGGTCCTCGATGAATGCATATTATACACCAAGGATATGAAGGACTTCGAGGTTATACTCAGCAGTACTACGCTCTTGGAAAAGGGCCAGCTATACCGCTTTCTGCGACCCTTCCTCAACGATGGACTTCTCGTCAGCACGGGCAAAAAATGGCATGCCCGGCGAAAGGTCTTCACCAACGCCTTTCACTTCAAGGTCCTCGAGCACTATATGGAGATTATGGACAGGAATAGTGGAGTGATGGTGGAGAAACTGAGAAAGGTAGCCGATGGCAAGACATCGGTGAATATTATCAAAAACGTTTCCTTGGCAGCCTTGGATGTGATCACAGGTGAGTCTGGGGTTGGGGTCAACTAGAATAATTTATAGACACAATTAAAAATAAAAAGCACATGTGCTATTAAGTTTTTTTTAATTTGTCAACCTTTAGTGGAAATATATATCTATGTATACATGTCTTAAATTTCATTTAAGATAATGATGATACACTTAGACGTGATGGCTGATTTAATAAGACAGGTATATACTCTTTGAAATGTAGTTTTTCCCGTTTATTACTGACTTTAATCAACTGTGTTATAATTTGTACTTTAATGTGAGTAAAGTTTAATCTATGCACTTAGGTTAAGCTGATAAATTACTCAACTTTTATTGTTGCAAATATAGCATTAAGCCAAAATATAGACAAAAAACCACATTAAATAACTATACTTAGCATAAATCACATTTCTCAAGCCAACAGTGGGCTTCAGTGCGCCTATTGATTTATGGAACTCTTTTTTCGCAGAGGCCGCGATGGGTGTCCAGGTGAATGCCCAGAACGACCCCGAGTTTCCATACATCAAGGCGCTCAAGAAGTGAGTACAACCAGCTATTACACGATACATGTACGCTCAACACTTTCCCTGTTCCTGTTCCCTGTTCTCCCTCCCCGATTCTCCAGTGTGGTCTACATCCAGACGGATCGCATGTTCAAAGTCGCGCAGCGCTACGACTGGCTCTTTCCCCTGTTGGCGCCGCTGCTCCACCGGCAGCTGGTGAGCGATATTCGCGTCATGCACGACTTCACCGACAAGGTCATCCGCGAGCGGCGGGCAACAGTGGAGCGGGCAAAAGCCGACGGCAGCTACCGGCCGCTGGGTGGGTGCACTGAATCATTCCCTGAGGAAGCTATCACTCACTCTATCTCTCTCTTTGTAACCTTACAGCTCTAGGCAATGATGAGATCGGCACCAAGTCTCAGATGGCCCTGCTGGACATCCTGCTGCAGGTAACCATAAACAATGAACCCCTCAGCGACGCGGACATACGCGAGGAGGTGGACACCTTCATGTCCGAGGGTGACGACACCACCAGCAGTGGTGTCTCCCACGCCCTGTACGCCATCGCCCGGAATCCCAGGATCCAGGAGCGTATATACGAGGAGCTAGTAACCGTCCTAGGTCGGGATCCCTCCACACCAGTCACCACATCGATGCTGTCGGAGCTCAAGTATCTGGACTGTGTGATCAAGGAGACCATGCGTCTGTATCCGCCAGTTCCCGCCATCGGAAGACACACTAACATAGACCTAGTGATAGGAGACAAGGTCATTCCTGCCAACACGAGCGTTTACCTACTTCCGTACTTTGCCCACCGGGATGCGGATTACTTCTCGGACCCGCTGACCTTCAAGCCCGAACGCTTTCTAGACGGCGAGGGGGAGGCCCACCCGACCTTCGCCTATGTGCCTTTTAGTGCCGGACCCAAGAACTGCATTGGCCAGAAGTTTGCCGTTTTGGAAATGAAATCCCTCATCAGCAAGGTCATTAGGTACTACGAACTGCTTCCATTGGGAGAAGAGATCAAGCCCTTGATGAACTTCATCCTGCATTCGTCGACGGGCATTAATGTGGGTTTGAAACCAAGGAAGCCTTGAAAGTGGGGTGTTTCCACTGAACTCACTCGTCTTGTCAGGGTTTCGGTTAAAGGATAAGCGGGATACTCGTGTTATTGAGATTGTTAGAGTTACCTTAACGCTTGTTGGATATTGAAATATAAGCCATTTAAAAAAATATTGGATTATGCATCAGGAAAAAGGATCCAATTTAATTGATTCAAATTGGGATAAATTAAGCTTTGTTATAATTAAACGTTTATCTAATCTGAACCAATATTTATTGTCTTTATTTTCAAAAGATTTATTTTCTTATAACTAGCGATGATAGGAGGTACGATTACATATCGATAACCAGCCAGTTACACAAACAATCGCACATGTTCTTGTGAATCGATTAATTTGGAATGCATTCTTTCTTAACACAACTACTTCTTTAAACATTTTGGGCACTCCTTTTCCTCAAAATGAGAAATAGCTCAAGATAATCCTATGAGAAATAAATCCTAGGTAATTAACGATTTGTCAGACATGAATTGTATAGAAACACAAATGTATATCGATATCATACGTTATAATACTATTCAAATCGTTGTGCTTATATCATCTTTATCCTGTTATGCTTCTACGTTTTCTTAAACAAACCCCTAAACCTGACCTATAAATAAACGCGTTACTCATCATCCTTCCATTACAACCCCTTGAGCGCAATGCGACTCACCCAACTAAGCCACAAAGATTGTGCCAATATTTGCGGAGATTATAAAATTAGGCCCCCAAACAAAGTGTATTTGATCAGCGGATGAGCGTGGCGCGCCATAAAGAATCCCGAGTTTATCAACGTAAATTACTCTATTTATCTTTGGTAAATATTGGCTGGCTACTTAGAAAGCGTTCACACCGTAGAAAGCTCCTCGTTCGCCGGATATTTGGACAGTTCTCCACCGTCACACAAAATTACTAATGTGCAATGGGAATGAAAAACGCATTTCTCAGAAGCAGTAAAACCGACGCGATCCCAATTCAATCATGCCCAGAGTCGGGTTGTTTATCTATGGTTTATCATTGGCCCAAAGATAATGCGCCAAGGCAATAGAAAAGTTTTGCAAAACAGATAAGAGCATCGCGAAAGGAAATCACATAACAGGGGCTGGCTTATCATCCCGCCAGCCTGTCAGCCGCATCGGAGGTTTGCATATAAAAGAGGTAGCCTCCGGACGGAATGCGTCAGAAGTGCTTCTGCCTGCGGAGAGAACCTTAAGAATCAGCAAAATGTGCTCTGAAATGTCGGTGGTGAAGTTCCTAGCCCTGTTCGGATTAATCGGTTTGGTGGCTCCTGTCCAAAGCGTCAACAGGCCTTTGCCTCCATATGTGGGCCTACCCACTCAGGATGGGCTCACCCAATTGTTCCTGAACTCGCGGGTAACGCGTCGCGATCCCATGGCCTCGGTGGCCTGCTTCGGAGGCTATATCGGCGAGTCCAACCTGATCGCGGAGCTCTACAGCGGCGACTACAGCAACTGCTCCAAGAACATGCAGAATGCGAGGAAGGGCATCGACACTGACTTCCTGGCCACGCGCAGGACCATCGAGCTGTCCTCTGAGAGGGTCTGTGAGGACCTGAGGGTATGCAATGCGAAGAACAACACCCTGGAGTCCCTCAACTGTCATGCCGCTGTGGTGAGTAAAATCTTTAGAAGGAAACCCCATGGTTTTCTCGAACCCCTGGAATCTCTTAATAATTTTCAAACATCTCAGGGCTCCAACAACACGGTCTCCACATACAGCATCTCTGGCAATGCCTCCGAGTCTGGAAGGATGCTGCAGGAGCGCTACCGCGTGGTGACTCTCCAATACGATCAGTGCATCCACAAGGCAGAGCGCAGCTACGTCGAGGCCACGGCCAAGAACTACAACCACCTCCAGGCCTGCCTGGATGGCCGTGTCAAGCCGAAGCCCATGCCCACGACCACATCCTCAACCACTTCGACCACAACGACGACCACCACAACGACAACTACGGAGGCGCCCACTGAAGCACCCACACAGGCCCCTTTAGACGCGGACGATCAGTTCAAGCAGCTCTTGAATTTGTTAAACTAATGTCCAGCAATGTGTATAACTTTCTAAAGAACAAGCTTCGCTATTAAAGAGGGGTAATCCCCAAGTAAACATTTGCCCAAGCTGAAATTCAACCCTCGTGGCTAATGAATTAACCCTCCTTGGCAGAGCTGCACAAAGGGGTTGCAGCATGAGGATTGAATTTCGCAAATGGCAAAAACGAAAGAATTAGCAAAATATTTAGTCAGAGAAAAAGGGGAAGTCCAGGAAGTCCTGGCAATTTACTCAAGTCAGGCACAAGTCCTTAACATTTGTAACTTTTAAAACGGTGACGGCCCAGCTGGGCCCTTAGGGTGTTCTGCCTGCAGAATGAAGGTTTAAATTATTCTATCTTACAGACCAACTCTTCAAATGCACTTTTAAACATACAAAACGATTTTAAACAACTTTCTTCTCTTTGTAATTATTATTTTTAACTATATCAGGTTAATTACAATGAAATATGATACAAAAAATAACCTCAGAGCAAACAGAGTAGATTTAATGATTATACAAGACTAACTGGACAGTATATAATTTTTTAAGCCCATCCCATCAAGCCGAGTTCGCTTTTAAATGACCCTTAACTCTCTAGATCATGATTAATGAGCTGGAAAAGAAAAGACTTCCAAATCTAGCTCGAGGCTCTTCCGATTTCAACGCCTCAAGACGGAAACACTATGATTGATGATCGGTTTATGAAGAAATTATTTGAGCCAATAATGAACCAAAAGTGCGAAATAATTCAACAAGATCTTAAGATCTCCGTGGTGGCGGCGACGAGATAGACAAAAGCCAAATTATTATGCCATTTATGGCAATGAAAACCAAAGTGGGAGAGCCCGGGCAGACCTAACCAAAACTGGAGAGGGGAATGGCCATAAGCCATTGAAGGTGCCGGCTGGTACCCCTTCCCCTACGCATACCCCTTCTTCATCAATCCATAGAACACGTTTGGCTTTTATGGCTTTCGGGTCTGAGTCTGAGTGGCTTCTTTTCCTTTCAAGGCGGCTTGGCCTGGCTTTCCTCCGTGCCTCCAGCCCGTTTCGGCCGTCTTTTGTAGGGCTGAATAGGAACAAGATTCAGGGGAAAACAAAGACGTGGAACACCTGTTGGCCCCGCAGCAAGTGGCTCATTTATTAGCACAATTGGCGTGGCATTCGACGCCGGGTTTTTATGTGGCATAGACCAGCAATCCAAGATCCAAGATCCAAGAACCCAAGGAGTATGTATGTGTAATTCCCGGAATGCGATTGCGTCAATCTCAATGCGTTTTATTGCCAGCAGCCAGAAAATGCAGCCGCCGCAGAAGTGGCAGGGAGTGGCCGTGGACTTGTCAGTTTCTAATTTTTATTTTCATTGCGAACCTAATTATAATGCAACTTGTAGTGGGGTGTTTACGACCCGTCGTTGGTTCTGGATAATTGCCGGTGAAAATACACAGGAATGCGACGAGGGGAGTGGCGATTATTATGCTGCTGCTGCCGATGGCGGGGAGGTGATAAAAGTTTTCATTTACAGGCAACGCCTTGGGAGATTTTATTAATTTCCGTAGCTAATTCATTTTTGCAGCTCATAAAAACTTAATGGATCTGACCGTACATTACTCAACTCGGGGAAATTCTCCACACTTGGAGAGAGGAGCATTAATCACCAGAACTATTTCCATAGTCCTAACCCACATCGACGGCACAATTTACGCGCTTCATTGAGCTTCCCATCTGAGACTCTGGGTCTAGACCATTCAAGCATGGAAAAAAAGTAAAAAAAACACAAATTTGAGGCTCGTCAACATTATATGCATAACACAAAACTAGTTTTCCTCCTCCAACGAAAAAACGTGAACTTTTCATTTTCATTGGGGCACACACTCAGAGAGTCAGGCATCTGTCGGGGACAGAAAATTGGGGAACTGGGAGCGAGTGAAAAATGCTCAATAAATATTTGCAAGAGCTTTGCATAAATAAATGAAAATTGCATATGCCAAGATGAAGGGGGCCTGGCCTGACAGCCTGGCCAATTAAGGCAAAAGTTGCAAGTGCGATGGCGGCATCGTTGTCGCCAAAAACGAAAAGAAACAAAAGTCAAGTAAAAAATGTGGCAGCTGGTAATTACTAATCGAATTGGTAGTGTCCTATACATATTAAATGAATTTAAATGAATTTTATTATTAAAAGCTTGAAATATTTACTACATAGGTTGTAGAAATTGATAATGCAAGAATATTTAAGTAAAATAATCTTAATCATTCTTCTGATCTTAAACTCTAAACATATTTTCCCTGTCTTTGGGCTATCCTCTACAGATGCTTTAAACTTGTACTATTATTAAGTACCCATTAGCTAGGCATACCCCTGCTTTTGACATATTAAATGGGTATTCTACCAACTGTACGTAAAACTAGTTTGCCTGCAGCTAAAAAATAAAAAAATAACCCAACAACCGAAAGCGCAGAAAAGGAAATCGTCGCCGGTCGTCATCGAACTTGTTGTTGTGTGGTTGTTGCTGTTGTTTCTGCCTTTTAAGGCTTTTTGGCGTGTTGCGTGTTGCGCATGCGCCTTGTGTGCTATCAATTTCAGTGGCTCTGTGTGTTGGCGAGTGTGTCTGTGAGTATTGGGGAATGGTTAAGATATCGATATCTCTATGTCAGGTTAATTTATGTATCGATTTTTTATGAATATAAGTGATATTTGTGTCGATTGCTGGTGCAATTCTCGCTTATAGAATTTTTTTTTAATTCTACCTTTATATTATCGATTTTATATCGATTAAATTTAAAATTTCTATAGTGAAAATGATATTTTAAATTATTTTAATTATCGAAGTATATCAAAATGTAATTTTCCGATATACAACGATATAATACCGATATGTGGCATTTTCCTTCTCGATATATTCATCGCTGTGTGTGGGTTTCCATACACCCCTGCCTGTGTGTGTGTCCGTGTATTCGGGTCATTCGCATTTTCACATTTTAAGGCGTAAGTGGTTTTTTTTTCTTTTTCGGTTTTGCATGTTGATTTTCATAAGATTTCTGCCTTGCAGGCTGCGCTGCATTCGCTGCACTTGCTGCCTTTGCTCTTGCCAGTTGCAACTTTTACCGCCGGTGACCAGGGATACGCCTCTCGCCTTCTCCGCGTTTCTCGGCCAAGTTGGAGCTGGTTGTTAATGGGTAATGGCATGTTGTAGTTGCTACCGCCGCCCCGATGAAGCGATTTCTGCTTTGTTTGTTACTTAATTGCGCCAAAGTCATTAATAATCGATTAACAATATATGGCGAGAGGATGCTGATGATGTGAGCGCTGCAGCTGGGGAGTCGGAATCGCAGGAAACTGCGGAGAGGAAGTGCTTGGGAGTTTCCTTTTCGACGAATGAGAGCGAGTAAGTCATTTGAGGAGATTTTTTATAGTCATTTATCATCAGACTGACAATATAAATACTGTTTTGGCTATAGAAAAACCTATATATTCATTACCTACATCTTTTAATAGGTACAAAATGGAATTTTTAATACATAGCAACTATTAATGGGCTTAAAATATATTTTTAAATGATTTATAGTTACTTTCCACGCCTCAATCTTTTTCTTAATAATTCCCCAACCAGTATAAGTCTCCATAATTCTTTTTCCATTTAATTTTTGCCATAAAAGTTCGACGTTTAATGTCACCTGTTCAGCTGTCCAGGTGGAAGCCTAAGCACACTCGCAACAGGTGTCTAATTGATTGACTGACAAGCGACAGACGACAGACGAGATTGGATGATTGGAGGATTGGGAGTTGGGAGTTTAGCTCCGCATGGACATGGAACATGGAAATGGAAATGGAGATGGAAATGGCGATGCACGGACAGCCCTGGCCAAACAATGCAATTCAATATATCAAAAGGAAAACAGCTCATTGTTTGTCACTCTGTCGCCCAGAAATCGATAGTGCCAGTGGATCGCGGAGTAGGAGAGCCAGGAGGAGGACATGTTGGCCCGAATACATCAAGGAAGCTTGAAGCACAAAGGAAATTGAATAACCAGGCACACGAAGATGCACAGCCAGCCGGACGGAGGACTGAAATAATAATAAATGCCCAATGATGATATCTATGACGGGCCAGACAGACAAAGGAGCCACGCCAGCAAGACTGAGCCCGGGCACAAAGAGGTTGCTTTGAGCTGCTGTAGGATGGAGTCCCGGAATCGGAAACCAGAGGAGGAGGGGAGAAGGAGGGAGGAAGAAATGGAGGGCAGCTCCGGAGGTGGCTTCTCCACTTTGCATTCCCTGGAAGCTGCACAACATACAACTTAAAGATCGGTTGTTACTTTATTGAAACTGAAAGAAAATGTGCTGGTTTGTTAATATTTTCCATAGTAAAGGTATTGTAAATAAATAATTATATATACAGATAATGGTTATCCAAATAGAAATGCCTTTATATCCTCTCATGCCATCAGCAAAAACCTTTAATGAATGAGTTACAAACCCCTACAAATCCTTTGATAATTACCAAATCAAAATAGAAAATACGAAATCTCTTGCATGGTCATATAAATATATTACTGTTTTCCTCTCAGTGCATTGGCCAGTTGCAGCTGCAAATTTATGAGCGGCTGTCAGACAACAAAAGTAGCGAATGCGCGAGTCCAGGCTGCAAGACAGACCCAGAACTTGGTCCGAAATGAGTTCATTGTACGAGAACGCCAAGGAGGTGGCTACACCATGGCTCCTACTGCTCCTGGTCCTGCTCCCTTGAATGCCTTAGCTAATGAGTTGTCAACTGGCCTGATGAGTTTTATTTGCCAGCCAGACAGGCCGAGCAAACAAACAAATGCAGCCAGCAAATAGTGCAAAAAATATATATGCTGCTGAGCCCCGGGGATTTGCATATTATCCTGTCGGGTTTGTTGACTTCGCGAGTGTCAAAGTCAATGTCAGGAAAAACTCCGTCTGGGACTTTCAGAAGTGACAGTTTAAGTGCATCTATTACAGCTCCTGCTGCCCCTAAAAATATCCCAACCACAAAAACGGCGACTCACGTTTCCGCTTTTGGCCATAAAAAGGCCGTCTAGATTTATGGCTAGTTGCTAGTGGCGTCCAAGCATAAAAGGATGCGTCAGCTGAGTCACTTTTGACTCATAAAATATGCACTCTCTAGGAGAGAGTTTGGAGTCTTGAATTCAGCTAGGGACTGCACCTCAGAAATATAAATGAATAAAAATAGAAAGGCATGTTACCACTCCATTTATAAACATTTAATTAAGACGTTTTCGATATTATTACCCTTTTAACTTGGTAATAGACCATAAATAACTAACATAAAACGTAGATTAATTTATACAATTACTTATAATCAGCTTTTGAAAGCCATAAGCAATAAACTGAGCTCATCATCCATTAATGAATTGGCTATCTAATCAGCGTAATTATCATAAAAAAAATAGAATTTACTTAACTTAAGTGTTTCTCAATACTATTAAATATACATATCATAAGATGCATTAACAAAATGATTTGTTCTGTTTAGAATTGCTATCATTTACACCTCCATAATCTGTGAAGATCTATAGCTTTTAAAAGCGGATCTACCGCCTTCAACTGCTTCCAATTAATTCTCATTAAAATCATATTAAGCCGGCCATATCCACTAAACCAATTTTCAAATTTCATCATTTCCTGCCATGTTTTTTTTTCTAGTTCGCTTTTTTTTTGGTCTTTATGTTGTTTCTTTTTTCAATAATTCGATTTCGATTGCGAAAACTTCAAGCTGTCGGAGACTTTAGACTTCATTTTGTGGTGGAGTTTCTGGTATACATATGCCATAAATTAGAGGCGATACTTTTAATGAGCTGAGAGTGTGGGAGATGTGTTTCACAAGGCGCTGCTCAATCAAGGGCTTATCCAGCCACTAAGTCCAATTAAATGCTAGTTGAATGGATCAACAACTCAGCAAGCCAAATTGGCCCCAAAAAACACTTGCCCAGACAAATTGAGGAAGCGAAGCTGTGGAAGCTGGCAGACAGTAACAGCGCCAGCCACAGATGCAAGGGTACATATAGAGAAGAGATACATATAGATAGATACAGATACAACAGCTGTGCAAACCGTAACCGAAGAGATACATTTAACGAAAAACTTGACATTGGACGATCGAATTATTAGCAGGGTCATTTGAAGGAGGTAAAGCGAGGAAAGTTCAAAATATATTAGTCTTAAAAACGTAGTAATATATTTCTGGTAGTATTTTTGAGTTAAAACTTTACAAGCTCCGACAAAAGTAGCTACGACCTTTTTTCGAGTGTCGTCAGAGAAGCAGCTAAGTAAACAGGGAAAGGAGTCAACAGCAGAGTCAATGTACTTGCGCCCCACAGATTGTGTAATATTTTAGACAACTTTTCGTGTATAAACCCCGATTGCATCGGAAATTGGAATCGGTTGCAGGTTGTGCAGGACCCAGACCCATAAAACTTCAACAACTTCATCTGGCATTGCCCAGCTCCGCATCGCAGCTGCATAGATTTTCCAATAAAAATAATATTTATAGCCCTCACGAAAAAAGGGACCCGACTAGAAGAACTTTTCCCTCGCCAGACAAACCAAAGCGAAAACATTATTAATGGATCGGTGCGGTGCGCCTTGGAAATATGTGAGTTTAATGGCTGTTGTGTAATCTGGAAATGCATTTCCCAACAGCGTAGAGCAGCGCAGCATCAAATATCATGCCTTTAAATGGAAATGTTTCTCCATTTGAATGGCCGACGAGGGGTGGAATCGGATCAGCCGCAAAGCTTTCCGTTTGATAATGCATCATTCGATCACGCGGCGACGGCGATGGCGGTGGCGGCATTTTTCAATTATTGCCAGCCGCCAGATCCAAACCCGGGTTGGAGCTCGCCATGTGCACTTAGATAAAAGTCATTAATAAAACTTATTTAGAAATAGGTATTGCCTAGACAAAATAGTGTGTGTAGATGGAGTATAGCTTACAATTTATGTTTTTTGGAGAACTACATACATTATACATTATGAGATTATGTCTTTCCTCTTAAAAGTCTGAGGGTACTGATGAATAATAGAATGTCTCTCAAAAGATACAGCTCTAAATGCAGGCCTGCTGTCTTTGTTTTAACTAGATTTTTGAAGGTTTTTGGCATCAAATTTGATTTAAATTGAAGTCTACCTGTAGCTTTTTCTAATTGACCGTAAGTTATTATGTCCTTTTAGTTTGTGAACAACTATGTGATACCTCTAAAATCTACACATTTGACTGATTTTATTTATGGTAAGACATAAATTATTTTTTCTATGTGCACTGTGTGGGCGTGGCCCCTAGGTTTTAGAATCCAACTGCTCCCGCAGAACTTTGTTTCAAATCGGCTTTTTGTTTATTTGCTTTGGCTCATTAGCGTTCGGACTCACGTTTTCCCTGCAGACGTGTTATCTGTGTTCCCCAGCTATTCGGGCGCTGTGCATTCTGTGGAAATGGAAATGGAAATGCACATCGAATCGAACACTTTCCCAGGCGAGTGAAATTAACCCCGCCGAGTGCCACTTGACTATCATAAAAATCCAGAGCGATAAGCGGCAGCACTCGAGAGCCTGTCTATTTATGGCCAATCGTTGTTTTGTTTACAAACGAGCACTTGGTCATTATAAAAAACCGAAATCGAAGAAGCAGCCCCTTATTTAGGCAAACTAAAGCCATATTTTTATAGAAAAGAAGTCAATATATGCCTTTAGCCTTTAGGTCTGTTTCAAATAGGAGGCTTGCGATAATAAGGTTTGTTTATCCAAGGTTTCTAGCTAATCTCTAAGTAAACTCAGTAAAACTCCTAATAAGTAGAGGAGTTATAAGCAAACAAAGGGGAAATTATACAGGGCTAAGATAGGAGTAGGTAGTTAAGTATGTTCCTCGTGATATTTATTAGTTTAAATAAAGATATACCGAATGAAATAAATTCCACAAATTGTATTAAGCCTAGTATAAATAAATACAAATTTGTGTCACATCTGTTGGATATTATTATCTATAATATTTCCTTTTTTATTCTCTTTTATCCCCTTTCTGTTTGAGCACACATTGGAAATCAAATAAGTATTAATTTCAAGGCGATATATATATCTTCTTTAATTTTCCATTTCCAAGTGAATCCAAGCAATACTTTCAACTTGAATAAACAAAATTGTTGAAATATGAAACTAATCCGCTTCTTTGGAAGCATTCATGTCGATTAGCGTTTTATTTAATTGTGGCTCTGGGCAGACACGCTCCCCATTTAAATCGTAAATCGTAAGGCAAAGGCCCGGCAAATAAAACAAATTGCAAACTAATTTCGTTTTCATTTCTCGCCCCATCAAATATTGGCACCGCCAAAAGAAATTCGCCTCGGGCCAAAAACCACGAAAAAAAAGCAGAAATTATGCAAATTTCATGGAAAACGAAAGGCATTCTCCTTCAGCATTTAATTCGCTCCGCATTTGATTATTCATTAACAGTGATTTTTGGTATTACGAGTTTTATGAGCTTTTTGGAATATGTTATGCCATAAATATCAGAAGAGTTTGAATAACCAAATCGAGTGCGGCTGCTCCAGGCTTGATTTTAATTACGATTTGATTGATTTTACCTTTGCTTTGGTTTTGATTTGTTTGGTTTTCTTTGGTTGTTTATGCAAATAATGGCCCGTTTTTTTGGGGACCTTGAACTTTAAGACAATAGACAGTAAACTTGATAATTAAAATCGGTTAAATCAACAATAATTTGGCTAAAAATTGCTCAAGCGTGTCGCTGGACCTTACGAAGAAACTGAAAAAAAAAAACACAAACGGCTAGTGACAGAGAGAGAAAGACAATAGGGAGTCCAAGTGCAAGTAAACACGAAAATAACAACAACACAAACAACTGAAACTGGACAAGATTCCAGCCGCAGCATGGCAACAACAAAGAGAAACACAATTTTAACGAAAAATCTGCGACGCTGAAAATATACACTTCGATTAAATTCTAATATCTTAAATAATACAAAAAATGACTATTAAAATCATTAAATGTATTTTAATCCTAATCTTTGTACATATATATGTGTTGATGATGTAAATTAAAAAAATCTCTCTTCTATTATTCAAATTTTTTACTTATTTGTACCATTTTTAAATATATTTATTGTTATAACAAACTGCAGTACTGATCAATACTTCTTCTCAATAGCACGTACACAATATTTACTTTTAAATTCTCTAAGTAGTGATAAAAAGCAAAACGTATTAACCCTATAGTAATTACTTCCAAATTTTTCTCAGTGCGGGTTTTTTCGGTGAATCAGCAAAATGTTTGAATGGAAGCAAGAAAACAAAACCAAAACACAATTTACAGTTTTTATTCCAATGTGTTTGCCGGCTGCAGGTAAGACAAGGAGAGCACTAATTAGAGCTACGGCTAGAGCGAGATGGCTACAGGCAGATGGAACTCTTGCCAAAAAAAAATGGGAAATAATGGAACCTTTCCTGTGGTTTTCGGCGTTTTCAAGGGAAAATTTATACGATTTGTACAAACCTTTCAACGATCTGAAGTATTTTGCACCAACACTTGCACTTTCAATTGCCAGCAATTGTTGCAATTCTCGTAATGAATTATATTTGCAGCGACGTTTTTGCGAAAACCGGCACAGAAAAACGCGCGCGCGATCACATAAACAAAACGGTAAAACACTTAAATTCTCACATTAACTGGCTTATATATTATAGAAAATATATATTTTTGAATTGTTGGTCCAGCACTAGATATACTAAGTTCTTTTTGATATGTTTTATAAACAAAATCAGCGAAAAACAACGAAAACCACGTACAACCACGCGCCGCGGAACCGAACAGCAGGCGCCTTCTCTAACTTAGTTTTGTTTGTCCGCCGTTTTTTTCGAATTTGTGGCTTGCACTCGTATTTATAGGTTTCTTCCAGAGCCGAACCGGGCCGAAGGCTACCGACTCTCTCGAAATCTGAGAGAGTAACAGTCTGTTATTAACAGACTCTGCTTGCCGATGCGGAAAAATTGTAATTTACAAAATGTTATTTTTTTCTGTAATTTAGGGTCTACATGTTTTATTGACTAATATTATTAAAATGCTGGTTAATAAACGATGGTTTCTCCTGTTTTAACATACTTTGAGCGAAAATTAGGACTAACAAAATTCCGGTTAACAGTCTGTTTGGAAGAAGATGAAATTTGAGAGAGGATAGCGGAGAGAGAGAAAGAGAGATTGAGAGATAGAGAGAGAGTGCGATCTAGAAAGGGTGCACTGCGTATAGCAGAAATGTATTCAATTTGTTTATAATTCCCCGAAAAAAGCGGATTTCTTACCATTGTTTTTGTTTATTGAGAAATTTGAAAAACTCAGCAAGTGACCGTCCTACGAGATACGACAAATACCAAACTCATGGGTTTTTACGTATAACATAATTGGTCACGCTGTTTGCTATAAACTTTATGGTGGAAGAGGTTGAAAACTTCGATAAGTACGGTTGAAAAGGTTGAAGACTTTGGTAAGATTAGGTGCGAGAGAGACCACTATAGACTATGGTAGAAACTGATTTGGCGGGAAAAGTATTTCAACGGAAATTTGAAATAATCCTGAATTAAAAATAAATTTTAACTTTACACCTTAATAATATATCGATTCAAAGATTTCTGAAATGATTTCTTAACATTATTCACCTTAACATGCAGTTATTTAAAAATTCAGTTAGTAAAGAGCAACGGTTAGTGGCCGAAAAAAGCGAAAACTACAGTTAAATAGGATTTCCGTCAACTTTATTAATAATTTCTTTTCGTTTAATTGCTTTCTTAATTTTTCTTTTGTTTCGTTTGGCATCACACGTAAAAATATATTGTGGCATCAAATATTTGTGGTTTAAACAAGTACATAAGTATATATAGGGTTTTTCGTGTATATAATATATCAGTTAATTAGTTGTTGCACAAAACGGTAAGTAAGCAATGCAAATTTTGAACTTAACTTCTAATTTTTTACAAAGTGTTTCGGTTGAAGAAGCTTGTAAAGGGGTTTCGTTATCGGTTTCAGTGGCTGCTGCGGGTGCTGCTGCTGCTGATGCTGCTGCTGCTGTGGATTCGGAATCTGAATCGGATTTGGATGCAGATTTGGGCATGGATGTGGCCAGTAATAGCTCCTTGCCACGGGCTGCACTCTCAGTAGGAAACTTTTGCGTGTTCGAGTGCAGAAAATGCGGTTTAGTTAAAGGCAAAAGTAAGACTTCGACAATTACAAACGTCTAGATTACAAAAAGGATGACGAACGACTGTCTGTCGGTCTAGCTAATGTAAATTTCATTATTAATTCCATTCATAAACTGCATTAATTGTATATTTATTTAGTTTTACTCTTGGGAACCAGTCTTGAGGAGCACACACATTTGATGCATGTAATGTATACGAGTATAAAACCATGGAGCCTCTCTCGGGGCTTGGGTTAGTAGCTAAAGGGTTAGGAGCACACACAGCACGGCGGAGGAGGAGGGGGTGTAGCGATGCGGATGCAGGGCCAGGACGTGCACCAGGACTCACCCATCTGGCTGATGTGGCTGCTGCTGTTGCTGCTGCTGCCGGCGACGTCTAGCAACGGCGCTGTTCTTGATGATGGCCTCGATCTCCCGACCCCCCGAACTCTCGCCCTCCGATGCGGAGGCACAATTTCCAGCTGCATCCTCGCCAGGAGCCGCCGTCGCCGCTCTTGGCTGCCCCAAGGTGGCTAGATTCCTCACCAGATTCACCGCATCATCGTGCTTTGGCGTGGCAAAGTTCTCCTTGGACACATTCCTCAGGATCTGAGCCAAGTTCCTCTGGGGATTATCCACCTCGTCACCTCTAGTGGCGTCTGCCGTGGTGGCCGACTTACGGAGATTGGAAACGGTGGCATGTGTGGACCGCTTCAGGCGATTCTTTAGCTCGGCATTGAGATCCACGGGCATCAGACCGCGACCCATGCCCATGCCCATGGGTCTGCCCGTCTTAAGAATGCTCTTAAGGGGCTCGCCGGCTGCTTTGCCTATAAAAAAAGATACCAAATAATTATTTCAAATTCAAGTTGTCTAAAAATAAAAGCTGTGCTTATTAAACATGCAGCCAATCACTCAAAGGCAGGCAGAAATCATATATAGAAGCATGCTTACTTGCAAAAGGGAAAATACATGCTTTCTACTTACTCTGCTTTTGGGAACTTCTCTTCTAAAACCCTCTTCTCCACGATTTCTTTAGCACATTTCTTGGATTTATTTTCTCGGTTCTCGGTCTAACAACTTCCATTATGAATTAAATATTACAATAATAATAATAATATATGTAATACAATACGCATCAATATAATAATTCCGTTTAAGGTACAATTCGTTTTTAAATGTAAATAAAAAGTAGTGTATAAATATAAGCACAAAGGCGCGGAGTTCGCATAATAATATAGGTATTATAGGGTTAACTGGAAGATTGTTTCTGTTGCTGGCCAAACATTTATGTACTATACGAGCCATTAATGGGAATTAAAACTGTCTCTTGGTTTAAATACAAAAGCCTAACTCCTTACATAGTTTTGCTTTTTATTATGGTTACTTCGTTATCGTTTTTCACATATTCAGTGGATTTAGAGGATGTTTTTCGTTCGTTCTAGTTTGTTTTATTTATTTTATAAACGAAAGGATAGTCGCGGAAGGGTTACGGTTTCGGGGCGCATCTATCACACTGAGCGCTGGATTTTAGGGGGGACAAGTTTGTGAGTGTTTTTGGAAAAATTGGAAAAATTTTGAGTGCTTGGCCAAAATAGACAATTTTTCTTTCAGCCCAATATCTCGCCGCACAGCCGCTTGAAGTCCTTGCCAGCGGCCTGCAGCTCGTCGGGCGTCACGACGATGTCCTCGAAGCTGGAAATGGTGGCCTTCAGCCGATTGTTGGGCGAGTGGGCGCGCTTGGGACTGGGCATCGCGGAAGTGGGACTGATGCAGCCGCTGGTGGATTGATCCATGGACGCAGGGCGCGTCCGCTTGAGCATCTCCCGCCGCTTGGACGCCACTGTGATCGTGATGGGCACGCGCACATGCGCATTGGTGGCCTCCACCTGGTTCTGTCCTTGACTCTGTGGCGGCGGCAGGGACTGGGTCTTGAGCAGAGTGGTGCTGTTGTAGCTCTCGTTATCCTTATCCCTATCCTTGACCCCAAAGTACTTGGCAAAGCGATCGTCCACGTTGGGCGGTCGGGCCAATGACAGGCAGACGGAGGTGATCTCGGTGGTGTGCCGACGGTTGACGGCGGGCGGGGCCGGCTGCTGCTGAGCCTGCACCAATCGATTGATCTTCCTGCGCACCTCGGACACCCGCTGCACGCCTTCGCGATCCTCCACTGGCTGCTGCTGCTCCTGCTGGTGGTTGGAGGCGCAGTTCTCCTTGCCCGAATCGGAGCCACTGTCGCTGGTGCTTGTTCCATTCGACATCTTCTCCTGCTGCTTCTCGATGAACGGTGACTTGACCTTGCCTATGGTGCGCGCTGTGACGGCCACATCAATGGGATTCAGGGTCTTCAGCTGGACCAGGCAAGTGCTCCAGTTGGGACTGCTGTTGGTGCTTCCGGTGGAGTTGTTATTACGATCGTTGCGGAAGGATTCGGGCAGGATGAGCTTGCCCACCGTTCGCACTCGGATGGTACGCAGAGGCGTGGCAGCGTTCGTGGGATCTGTGGCGGATCTGCTCAGGCCATGGAAGCCATTGTGCAGGGGAGACTCCCTCAGGACTGGCTCTTTGGTTCGCAGTTGCACCTGCTCCATCTCCTTGGCATCCACCTGCTCTTGCTCTTCCGGCTCAATGATGCTCTCCAGCGTCAGACTAGACGGCTCCTTTTCGTGCGGTATCGGCGAGTAGTCCATGGGCGTGGGCGTCACACTCACGCTGCTACTGGCGGTGGTGCTGCTCCGCGGCGTGGTGCGATCAATGGGCGGACTCCTGGAGTAGCTGCTGGTCCGGCTGCGGTTCCTTCCACTGGCACTGTTTGCTCCGCTGTTGCTGTTCCCGCACAGGCTGCTGAAGAAGGCCAGGCGCTCGGCCAGCGAGAGGGATGAGGGTTCTGTGATGGGATTACGGATTAGAGTTTATTCCACGTGGACAAGCCCACGCTTACGCATTGCCTTTGCCTGCTCGCCTGCTCGGCCTGCTTGGAATATATACTATATATTTATAGGATAAATATTTATTGCTGCTGCTGCTGCTGCTGGTTCCCTTTCGTGTGGCTACTCTCCGAGCTGCTTCGACTAACAGAAGCCAGAGACGCAGTTCGCACTCAGTTTTTATCCACTGCCCACTCAGAGCTACACTATCATCATCTCAAGCGGCTGCTCTTTTATCAAGCTCTGAAGCTAACACAAAAGATGATGATTTGTCCCCCATTGGAAAGTTTTTGTCGTCTGGCGTTTGTAAAGCAATTTCTATAATTTGCCAACTCTTTTGTGTATCTAAACATACATCTATATACGTGTACATATGTATCTCTTGCATTTTCATTTTCATTTGCAGACTTTCGATATATTGGTTCTGCCACAAAACGCTTTCAATTGATATGAACTTTCTTTGTGGGTGTATTTATGAGTGATTAGTGGCGAGTGTCTGTGTCTGAGGTTCGGGGCAAGCTTGAAGTTTGATAAACAGTGAATAAGCAACGAAATTATGGAATTTTTTATGAGATTTATGGAGGCACAGATAGTGTTATTTCTTTCTTAGAAAAATATCACATTTCATTCATTTTCAGAATATTATTTCTAAAGTTTTTTCTTTTCCTAAAGAATGTTCATTTATTTAAAATGATATTGATAAATATTACTTGTGGAATTTATTTAAATATTTTGAGGAATGATAATTACTCTAAGTTAAAAAATATGTTTGGAACGATTGATAAACACAAGTCGCCATATATTGTGTACATTTTTATAAAAGCTTGAAAGTGTTATAAGGTTCTTAGAGAAGTTGGATTAAGTATGTTTTAAAAAAATAAGAATGTTCGTGCTTTTTAAAAGATTATTTCAAGAAAAAAAACTGTTATATGAAGACAAATCCTTCAGATTTAAGTTATATCATTCATTAATTTAAAATATACGATTACGCATAGATGGATTTATTATTTTCCTGGAGAAGTTCCTAAAACAAGAATGTTTACTTTACTATTCTAGACTTTTTTAAAGAATAAAATTTGTAATGAATTATCTAGAGTAGATCTTGATTTAAATATGTTTCTAAATCATATTTCTTTATTTTTCAGAAGAATATTTCCAGTAAAAAGTTCTACCCTTGAAAATTCTTCAAACTTGCCCTTCATGCAGTTCACTGCCTGCTCCCCTTTTTGTTTGCATCTTTTTAACAATTTTATATGCTAATTATAACTTAAAGCAACGCCAAACGTCAAGGTCAACGTCGTTTCATCTTATCGGTAATAAATTTAACGACATTTTATTTCCAGTGGGAGAGACCACAAAGAACGCGCAGTGCTCTCCACCAACTCCGCAGTCTTTTCTGTTGGTCATAAAAAACCAGACCTCCGATAAGTGATATGGGAAAAGAGGTTACCAACTGACTGGCTTCACCTTCATCGGCTGGCAAGTGTGTCAGGAGGAACACTATTTTCGAGGAAGTACCAGAGGGAGGCGTTAATAATGTTGTAAATAAAAATGCCATAACATGATGTACGCTTAATTAAGTTGACTAAAGACCGCAATGGAATAAATCACGAGAGCGCGCGTCTTAAATTACATAAATACAGTTGTTGAGAATAAATTGTTATTAGTTTTTAATTCTCTCATGCGGCAACAACAGCAAATAAAACAAGGCAAAAACATCGACAACAAGGAGTTAAATTAATTCTGAACTCAAACTGGCGTAAAATAATGGCGAAAAAAACGTAGTAAATGAGAAACCGATGGACGCACCACAACAACATGCAAGTGGAAACCGAAATTAGTTTATGATTTTGTTTTGTTTCTGCATTTTTCTCCCCTCTTTTTATATGCACTCTTTTTGTTCAATTGCGCAATTTTGCGTGCTTGCAACTTTGTGGCATTCACTTTGATTTATATTTGTTCAAGTCAATTAATAATTAGTGTAAGTAGTAAAATAAAAATCACACGAACACAGAGTAAGCAACAACAACAATAAATATTATTAAATATAAATATGTCTTTTGTTTTTGTCATTCCAAAAAATATGAGCATCGTGCAAATGTAAAACGAAAGCGTTAAAAGTCTTGGGGGAAACAGCTGGAAAAGCCATTGAAGATCAGTTTAGAAATGTGTACCTTTTCCTAGCTGACTTCCCCCTGATCTTTTATTAATTTAATTTGAAGAAAACTCACCAAACTCCGCATCTAAGGTAGTATTTGGCGTTGACAGCTCTTCGGAACTTGGCAGGGAATGATCAGCAGCACTTGGGGTCGAGACTTCGGTGGCGGCAACAGCTGGCGGAGAGTGTCGGGATCCTGATGATCCTGAAATATAGAATTTAGCTAGGTTTATTCTCTTATTTCTGTTCGAAAATTGCAGCAGAAGCCCTCCGAATTACTAAACTAAACATGGAATGGAACTTTTATAAAAAAAATTTAGGTATAAAAACAGTTTAAATGGAAAATAAACTGTTTGTGGTCTCGGGCTTACAACAAAAAAGACACTAATCTGACGTGGCTCTCAAGGCGGCCCTAGTTCTCGATTGCCTGATTTCGATACGTACTTCTAATCTCGAGTGACCTGCGCAATATATACGATTGCATACACCTTCTCCCCTTTGAATTTGTTGGTCACTAAAAAGTTACCCAACACGCAAGCCTCAATTAGTTTGGTGATTGCTGCTGACGGCAAGTGACATACATTTTACAGCTTATTAACTTGGCCAACAACCATGAGAGGCGGCTTGCTTGTGGCAACAACACCCAGACGCAAAGTTAATGGCAAAATCTGGCAAAACAAGGTGACCGAAGCTTGGAGGGTTTGTTGGCTAATTAAAAGATCTGGAGAGTGTAGGGAAGCCCTAGGTCTGGGTATATGTAATAGAGAGTTGATCTGAAGATCTAAAAATACTAAGTATATAAGTGAGAGTTATTTTTTTTAGTAAATATGGTTAATTCCAACCATCTTTAACATATTTCAGTACTTATTTAAGGGATGCCTTGAGTGATGCTTTAAAAGGTTTATCTTCTTAACAGGAATGACAATTTTTAATATAGGTATTTCATTCACTACAACCCTTTAAGCACGTAATAACTCTTCATTGAGTTAAAAATGAAAGTCTGAGCTTGATAACCCATGAATGTGATATGGTTTTTCCTTCATAAAGTATCTAAATGGTAAAAAATACTCTCTTTGCATTTAAAATATTAATACCAATAGTAAATAGGTTTTAAACGAAACAAGTTCCCAGACTTAGTAGACTCCTCTGTTAGTTTTCCCAACATTTAGACCTAATACTACAGCTACTTTCCTAGAAGAGACTCGTGACCCTCTACGGCTGAACCCAAACTCCAATCTGCCTTCATTCTGGCTACTGTGGTCTTGGCCTTCTTGCCATGGTTGGCTGCCCCTTTGGGCCAAAGCTGGGTTCAACCTAGCGGTCGCTGGCTCGTTTACTTTATTGCTTCATGCTAATTTTTCGCAACTCAACGGATGATGATGATGGACCCACTACTAACCCGTCGTTGCCCGCGGAGTGCGCGACTGCTCCTGCAATTGCTGGAACATGCTGGCCCTCGCTCGCACACTGTTGCTACGCGTCAGTCCACTAGGTGGCGTTGTGGTGGTGGCGGTTGCTGTGGCGGCTGAAGTTGATGTTGCGGAAGCGGCTGTCTCATCGCTCAGCGACTGAATGGCCGAGTCCTCCTCCTCCAGGCCGGACATCTCGAAGATGTGCTGTTCGCTGTCCGTTCCAAGCGACAGAGTTAGCTGCTCGCTGAGATTGGCGCTGCTGCTGGTGTCGTTGATGGCTCCCTGGCTGGCCAAGTGCACGACGCGCGGCGACTGCAGCGGCTGGGTGGAGCTGCGGGTCAGGCGATGGAAGGACGAGGGTCCCCCAGCACCCGAGTGCGTGGACGAGGAGAGCAGCAGCGGTGCCGGAACGTGGCTGAGGGGCTGTCCAGTTATGGGCGAGATCAGCGGCGGATGGGGCAGCCCGTGGCTCAAACGGATGTCCAGCGGCTTGGTGGGCTTGAAGGCCGACGTGGCCGAGATGTCGAAGGGCGCGGAGTTGGCTTTGAAGCTGAAGAAGGAAAAAAAGCAGATGTATTAAATACATTTTTTGGAAAATAATATTCTATTGGTCACTACATATTGCGGTTTTTTGATGCTAAATATATATTGTATTTATCTTTTCTGTGGTATAACAATACTAATAAAAGAAAACAATTACAAATCAAGTAACTAAGAAGAGAAGAAAAGTTACAGAGCCTCTCTGAAGTCTTTTTTAAATATTTTTTAATTTATATGCCTTTACTCCTTGACTTCAATACATATATATAAGGTTTTTGAGGCATATTTATAAAGATTAACTTCTCCTAATCGATAGTACTTTATTTATAAGTCTTCGTCTAGACTTTATGTAGAATTTATGCTGCATATTATTTGTTTTTCTTATCAAAATAACATTCTATTGTGTGTGACATCATATTCTTTGTGAATATCAAAAATTATTAAAAAGTTTATGAGTTTATGAGGTTTTAGAAAAGTTGATTATCTCAAGAGCCAAATGCCACTAAAAATGCTTATCAATTACAGATAAGACACAATGGCACGGGTAAATATTAATAAAGTTACGATCTTTTACATTTGATATATTCTTCGTTTGATAACCACTGTTTCCCTTTACTATTAGTATTCATAAATATAAGTCAACTATTTTACACAACAAAATAACAATGTTAGAGCTGCTTAAATTATAGTATTATAGATTTCCGTTACGTTTTAGGCTCTGCTAAAATTTACATAACAAACTTGGCTTAAAAGACACTGCGTAAATCTTTGTGAATCTTCGGCTCTCTATCATTCTCTGTCTCGGACATAATTATAGGCAATTTTGTCCGGGTTTAATTATGATTTTGGTGGTGAAACTTTGCAGCTGGCGGCGGCTGCTGGGTATTTTCGGTTAATTCGGCTATAGAGGGCCTCCAGGTGGTGAGCGAAGGTAAAAGTTTACCAGCCCGACGATGGCCACAAGAATTAGCCAAATAAAAAACCGCCAACAGTGAAAGGTAATTGAATTGATGATAAGGTGTGCAAGGCAGGAGAAAACTAGGTAGATGGTGTATATCTGAGCACTAAACTTCTGAGTTTATCACCCTCTCGAAATACCTTTTGGAAGTTCCCATTCCAACCGCATTCTTCCGCAGTCCAAAATTAGTATCTCACCTACAACTTGTTCAACTCTCGAGAGTTTTTCCAATATTTGTTTTGTTTATCGAAAGCATTTTCCATTTTCCCTGCCTGGCGCACACATCGAGTGTTAAAAAAAGAGGAAGCGGAAAAAAACAAACTAAAAATATACAAATTTAAATACAACAACTAAGCTAATTGGATTTGGGAATGGCAGAAAAGTGTCCAACCAGAACAGAGACAAAGAGAGAGAGGCTAAAAAAGTGAGAGAATATCCATTTGAATTTTGAATCTTTTTACAAACAAAAAACATGATTAGAGGCAACAGTTGTTGCAGATTTATAAAAAATATATTTATAAATATATTTAAAAAACACTGCTTAAAAGAAACCACAGATTAACGGAATAAAATCAGTGTCCGTTTGTCCGTCTCCCTGCTTGTCCGCTCATCCAAATGTTCTCCTAAATCTCAAGGACTATAAGAGCTAGAGCTACCAAATTTGGTAACAATATTTCTATATTTCTTCCAGTCAGTTGTAAAATTTAGGCATTAAAAATGCTAAATAACTTTAATTTGTAACTTTCTTACTTGTTATACTTATTTTGACTTGTTTACAATTTAAATATTTTTGCATATTTTGCACAATTTGTGGCGCATTGATTGGCACTTGGAAATTTTGAATTTTCTGCTGGTGCTGCTCTGTGCACCGAGTTTTCTATGGAATTTATTTTTAGCACATTACGAAATTTATATGTTAAGAGCTGACCCGAAAAAACTTGCACATTTTACTGATTTCTAGGGGTATTCTGTAGCGTTAATTTTGTGTCTCATTTATTGAAACTACCTTTCCACAAATCACACGCGGCTCGTGGGCTTGTCAGCCGGCAGGCAACTGGTAAGGAATTTCCGTGGGGAACGTGGTTTTTCTTCAACTATTCACGCACATATAGACAGCACCTATATACTATCTTGTTCTGCAGCTGATAAGAAGGGACCGAACGCACGACCGACCGAACCGAGCAGCGATTTACTTTGATAAAACTTCCAGTTAGTTTCGATTTCTATGCACACTATATGCTTTATATCGTATATTATTTTAGCTTTTGTTTTACGTAAAGATATAAATTATATTTCAGCGCGGAGGCCGCTCTGGCGTATACGTGAAAATTGAAAAAGCGATCGCGAGCAACTGAGCGCAAATATTGTACAGGCGAAACGCCGAGAGAAAAGTCGAGTGGTTCGTGGTTCGTGGTTCGGGGTGCTCTGCTCTGCTCTGCCACCGCCGACGTCGGCGGCTCTGTCGGCAAATTTAAATTATTTTCAGCTTTGTTTTCTTGCCTTTTTATTGCCCCGCGCTTTATATTTATTTTGGTTTGGTATTTTCCCATTTTCCTTCATTTTCTCTGTGCCTTGTCTGGCTGGGAAATGTCTTCCTACGTTTTCCACGCCGCTCTTTGGCTCGGCCGAAAGAGAAATGTTACTCTTAGATTTTTATTTTTGGCAAGATCTGCTTGTGAATGGGCCACCGAGTTAAGGTGTGTGACATCTTTGTTGTATTTTTAGAAGATATTGACTCGGCAGCAGGCGACGTAAAATAATTACTTAGCCCATAGAAAACTGGAGACTTAGTAGTTGACGTATTTATGACATTGCCTTTTTTAAACTGATTCGCTTTTGGCCAATAAAGTTGGAAAAGAGCAAAGTCTCTGCCATCGACTGACTAACTGTGCCTTTTTGTGACTTATCTTATCGCGGGAGATTATCGAAGATACAGCATAACTTCGAATTGGACGTATATAAGCTATATCGATTTAATCGCGGAACACTTGTCAGCGAATACTTTGTCCTTTATTGAAGGGGTTAACCCTTGGCAACAATATTTAAATGATTTTAAAATGAGTTTTTTCTGTTTATTTAAAGAATGTAAATTAATGTACATTCTGGGAAATGTTCTATCAGTTTCTTAATTCCTTACGCTTAAAAATTCAAAGAATTTTAGCTTCAATGGTTTGTGCTGTTTTTTTTAAGTGTTATCGTTGTTTTAGTTCTGATAAATGTACATTCATGTTAAATGTTTTTCTTGGACATTAAGAACAATATAATTTTTAAACTAATATACAAATGTTGCATTTTTTTATGTATATTCCCATTAAAGAGTTTTATTTATTTTTCCATTCTTTAGGGGCCAATTTTTAGAATGAATGTACATTCATATTCCATGTATTATCTACGCTGCAATTCTTTAATAATAATTAATAATTTCAAAGTGATATAAAAACCGAAAAAGAGTTTTTTATGAAGTGATTAAAGGTTCTTAAATGTGTTATCACATTATTAGTTCCAATAAATGTTTAATTATTTGTTTAAGGTGAATTTTAAAGGTTTTCAAGGATTTTCTTTTAGGTTTTTCGCACTCTGAGTTCGATTTTCCCCACTTTGTTTCCCTTTTATTTTTACCGTTTCCTGATATACGCCTCAAACATTTTTTCGCTCTGACGTCGCTGCAGCAACAACATGGAAGAAGTCGATAGTCGGTCGACCTTCTGGGGAATTCTCCTGTCTTCCAGCGGCTATGACACGGATTGGAATTTGGAAAAGGGCGCACGAGGCTCGAAAGTATCTGTATCTGAACGCGTTCGAGCGCTGCAACCTACTGAATGCAACTGGCGAGCATAAATTACACGGCACAGAGCGCGCCGGGGCGAATGGGCAAAAGATATATTGACAACATGCCGTTCGCTGAATGCAAATGCGACAGACAGTCGGACAACTGAGAGAGTGTGAAGAACAAAAGAGGCACAGAACCTGGCTTATTGTTCTAGATGGTTTTTTATTATTTTTGTTGTGTTTTGGCAAAGGGAGTGCCATAGAGAGTGGAACAACACAAAGGCCGCCCGAAAAAAAGAGCAACAAAACAATAATAATAACAGCAAAGCACTCACCACCGACAACACGCAGACAAAATGCTGACATAAAAACACAGTTAAGCCTGGCAAGGTGTGCTGGAGAAGCATAGGTGCGCTCTGTCTAGTCGCAAGACTCGAGAATGCTTTCGGAGAGAAGAAACTAGGTTTACGAGCATGACATTGGCCAATCCCCAAAATTCGCAGAAATAAACCGATCGTCTCCCCCAGGTGAGCCAGGTGGGAATAGTGGTCAGCACAGTCAAAGAACAACTAATTGTTTGCGAGGTAATTTGTATATAAAGTTGGTGGTAATTGCTTAGAGGTAGTTGGATGGCTAAAAAGGCAGATCGCAAAGAACTGTAATTGATTTTCTTTTTATATTTCCTGGCTTCAAAGAATTTTAAACTTTAATATGATGACTTTGTTGGTTGATCAATAAATATATTTTTACTTTGAACAAAAATACCAGCTCAAAGCTTTAAAAACTTGCTTTTTAATATTTTTGTGGACGGTTTACATTTTAAAATAAACTTAAACTGCATGCAACCTATACGATTATTGCCACCAAATTTATTAGATCTAGCTTTTATGGTCTCTGAGATGTAGGTGTTTGTCCGTGAGTAACGGACAGCGTACCAACGGACAGACGCCAGGTGAAGCTGATCACAAATATTTATGCTCTATGGCGTCAGAGTTGCTTTCTCTTTAAAATTATGAAATATGAACAAACAATTACTATTATCCCCTAATTTTTTTTGTAACCCACCTATATTCCTTGTGCGCGATCCGTAAAACCCAATCGACCTTCCATAATCGCCTAACCATTACTAACCTTTATTTGTATTTCGCGCACTCGCGCTACGTTCTCGCGTTGTTGGCCCCAATACTTGGCCAGGTAATTAGGCAATGAGCAATAAGCCGCTTAAGAGTGACAAAAGCAACAGCAATAAAAAGTTAAAAAGGCGGCAAAGAAAAGTGAATTACATGCTATATATGACAGGCCAACGAATTGAGGTCACTACATCCTCCCATTGGCTGAAAAAGCCAATGGAATTGCAATTAAAATATTGCCAAAAAGATAATATATTTCCCCTACAAAAGTGCTGCGTCAATTTCATCAGAATCGGCTAATTTAGGGCTTTATAGTGGTTAGCGAAGTATGTCCAAAACTAAGTTAATTAAGCCGATCATGGATCATGACTGGATTATAATGCTGCTGTCGGCGCTATGGAGTATGAATGGCCTAACAACTGTAGCAATTTCCATTTGACAGTGGCAGCAGTACCATGATGTTATAAATATTTATAGGCTCGGCCAAGTGCCAGCCAGAAATGTGTGCTCGCGCGGACCAAAAATAGCACTGGGGATTTCGAGTATATAGACAAAAAAATGCTACTACTGCTCCGCACAAACACAGAAGCGGATTTCGCGTCTGGAATTCTTGGACCATCGAAGCGTAAACCGGCGTCCGCTGCAGAATCAGTTGACAGCTTGACAGGCCACACGACGTATGCGCAATTTAGCGAGGGAGTTTGCTATGGAAATTTTAGGGAAGTTCTGGCCAAAAGGAAAGGATATTTGATAGTTTGACTTCTTACATTTCACTATTGCTCGTTATTAAATTAAATTTAAGGATCTTAAAGCTTCGAAGAGGATACTAAATAGCATTAATATTTAAAAATTGGTGGAATTAAGCAATATTTTATCACATTTCTTTAGACAGTATAATTTTAATACTGGAATTAAACTGACTTTAGGATTGTTTACCGTATAAAACCTATAAATCCTTTCTTTAAAGAAGGTTTGATATATTCTGAACCTAAATTAGATATAATTTTGGTTTAAAATATGAGATATATAGCTATCCATAGATATAGGTTACACCCAATTGCACATATACACATCTCTCTTCTTCTATTAAACTCTTGATTAAAATCCCACAAAATATAAGAGAATTTGTAATCTCAAACTTACAAGCTCTTCTCCTCGCTGGTCACCGGCTGCGTTTTGTATCGCTCCCTCTGCAGATCCCTGCGCAGGACACTCGGCTTGAGAACTCTTGGCGTGGCAGGGGTTGCTCCCTGCTGCTGCTCTCCCGAGGAAGCCTCTAGCGGCGACTCCCAACTGCCGTTGGGCCCGCCAGACGCACGGGAAGTGGGCGTGGAGAGCATCTCCATGCGCTTAATCCGCTCAGCCACCGAAATGCTCGATGGCGTGGTCACAAAATCAATAGGAGTACTCGGGGCCGCTTGCGAGGTGGAGATGGCATCCAGGGCCGCTGCTAGATCCATTGCAGGCGGGACATCCTGACGTTCCAGCGAACGGGTGCGACGTTTCAGTAAGCTACTGTTGGACTCCTCGAAGTCATGCGACGTGGAGCCCAGCGACCGGCGCTTTGAGGGGGAGTCGCTCTTCAGGATTGAGGATAGGGAATCGTCATGGTCCACACCGCTCAAGTCGAACTCCTCGCGACTGCTCTTGCGAGAGCTCTTCAAAATGGGACGAATCATCTCGTGCTCATCGGCCTCGCCAAATGATTTCTTCTTGAGTATGGGTTTCGGGGGACGCACTGCCTCCTCGCTGGAGGTGCTCTCCTGCTTCAGAATGGGCCGTATCTCGTGCTCTTCCCCACCATCCTCGAGGGTAAGAACACCATCGTGGGCAGCCAGTTCAGCTGCCGCCAGAGTGACAGCTTGCGAAATGGAGACATGCTTGTGGCAGCCACCATCCGAGGGCGTGGACAACGAATCCTTCTTCTTCAGGATGCTGTGCGGCTGACTCTCGTTGGCCGAGGGGCAGCCATCGCTCTTGCTGCTGTCATAGCTGCTCTGCTTGAGGATGCCATGGGCCTGGTGAGCTGGACTAAGTCCTGTGCCAGCTTCCTCGAGTGAATTCCTGCGTGCCGACTTAATGAGTATGCTGCGCTCGTCGGGTGAATGAGAGCGGGAATAGTAGCGCGACTCGTCTAGGCTTGACCTCTTCTTGAGTATTCCCTGGCGCTTGCACCGAGCCGCTGCTCCTGCCAGAGGCGGATCAATTACGCTCGAGGAGAAGGTCACCGGCGAGGCATTGCTCGAGGCACTCGAGTTGCAGTCGCCGAGGCCGTGCTCCTTCTTCTTTAGTATGGATACAATTTGATTGGGGGCCGGCGGTGAGCTCTGAGCTGGCAATCCCACAGCTCCACTCTCATCCGTGCTCTTCCTACGGAGTATGGCCGACATCTTCTGGCTGGAAGGCTCTTCCGAGGGCTGTTGTCGCTGCAACGCCTGCTCTGATTGCTCTGCAATCTTCTTAATCTCCGCCAGATCGGTCTTGGTCCGTTCGTTAAACTTCTGGGCCACACTTCGGGCCGCCACAGGAGCGTGCAAGGGTCGAGGTGCAGGCAATACAGCGGTCATGGTGCGCACTGGAACCTCCGGATGTCGCATGCCCGGATGATACGTTGGACGATAGGTGGTCTCAGACTTCGATGTGGTCGTAGTTGTAGATTCACTGCAGGAACTCTTCATTGGCGAGTGTAGTAAGTCCCGCAGAGCTTCGTCATCGCCAGGAACCAATGGACGGGCCATGCCCAGTTCACGACGTCGTCGACGTCGGGTCGAAGAGGCCGCAGCATCATCTGCAAGAAAAATCCACAAATTAGTACATATTTATGAGGAATTATGAACTAAACTAAGAAGCCAATGGACATAACACGTGCATAACATGGATTGGCGGGGACTTTCAACAGCTTGGAGAATTGTAACGTATTTTACACAGGTTTTCTCAATGGAAAAGACTTCTTCTTTACACAATACAAAATGATTTAAACGAAAGTGTTGAAAATGGTAGTTAAAGCTCATGAATTTCACGCTTGACGCTCAACGCTCGAAGATCAAAGATCGAGTGATTCCAGCGGAGGCAGCTGCCGGCTCTTCTCCTTTCAAAAACCTTTGTGGCAACGCGATTCGATACGCATTCAAGCTTGAAGGCAGTCCAATTTTGGTGTCGCTGCAGTGGTGCATCAATTGTGGCCCAACTTACCGCCATCCTTGGTGGCTTCCTCGGTCAACGAACGGTTCAGATTCGATTTCCGCTTGGCCGACTTGTCGCGATCACCCAAACGACGTGGCGATACTTCGGGCTGTGGGTGGGTTTTTATTAATATATTTATTTATTTTTATATATAAAAGGGAGAAGGAGAAATCGGGTACTAGAAGGTTATTTAATGATTGAATTAAACTTAGCTTTAAAAGTGATTTTAATTTAGCATAAAGGCAAAGAATAATATAGAATATTATTCTTTATGTCTTTTACAATTATAAAATATATTAGAAAGCTTCATTGAAAGATTTTCTGTATGAATGGTTCTACTTTTCAATAATTGGATTTAACTTATAAGAGCTCCTTCGTGAACTTTAAAGATAACTTAACTTCTTAGAGCCTTCTCTCACTTAAAGAAGTTTGCCTAAGTAAAGTTAGAATAATCCTTCCTTCTATTGCGATTTCTTTCCCTTAAAAAGTGCAATTCCCTTACCGTTCTCTTGTGCTTCTGCACGGGACTCAGCTGCAGATTGGCCAAGTGGTCACGTGTGCCATTCTCGGCTCCTTGGTCTGTGCTCATTGTGGAGCTACGTGGTCGCATCCGGAGCGTGCACTCCGCCGAGGCCTTGGGCGGACTCACAGCTCCGCTCGTGAAGTGCAGCTCGCTGAGGGACTGTTTCATGGAGAGGCCCGAACTGACGGCCACCAGGGGTTGGCGCCGCTGTGCCGGCGGTGTGTCCACCGGTTGCGAGGCGGACCTCGACTGGATGCGACTGGAACCTGCCGCCGCGTTGGTGACCGGCTCCGAGTTAAAGCCACTGACTTGCCCCGGCGATTTGGGTGACAGCTCCGAGTTGCTGAGGCGACGTTGGGCTGACGATGCTCCTCCGTTGCTGGCTGCTCGAGGCGATACGGGTGAGCTGTAACGTTGGCGCTGCTCCTCTTCCTTCTTTTTATCTGCGGGTTTTCACAAGGGGGGAGAACGCACACGATATTGAGAGGAGGGCGGAAATGCGGGTGAATATAAACACACAGAGAAAAAGAGGGTAAATTATTAATACACCTTTCAGCTAGATTTATCTTTTTCTCTGTGTGTGATGACTGGGTAACATAAATACACGCAAAACAAAACTACGGTGGTTAGGCTCTAAGAGTTTTATAGACTGAAGAATAGGGAGGACCTCCTGAGATAAAGAGGGAGACATATCTCGAGACTCACCAAGCGCGGCGGCGCGCAGACGACTCGCCTTGGTGGTGCGCACCGCTGGCGAGGATTGGGGCGAGGTGGCCGATGACGAGCAGCTGCCACCGCCGCCGCTGCCGCCGCTGAGCAGCGGACTGGCTATGGCCAGCGGAGGAGCAATGGTGGATGCGGAGGACGCGGAGACAGAGACGGAGACGGAGACGGAGGCCGAGCCCAGACGCAGAGGCGACACGGGATTCTTGCGGCGTTTGGCTGGCGAAGATGCAATCGATGATGTTGCAGTGGCTAATGGCGGCATGGGCGTGGCGTGGCTTTGTTTTTTAAGCTGCTGATGTTGTGGCTGGTTAGTATTGTTGTTGCAAGTGGAGCTGTTGCTGCTGCTGCTGCTGCGCTGCCTCGTGTTGCAGTTATTGTTGTTGTGTTGGCAACTAATACTGCATTTGCCAGATTTTCCTCCTCTTTCGCCGAAGCTGCTGCTGCTGGCTGTTGTTTTTTGTTTAATGCGTGGAGTGGAGTGGAGTGGAGTTTTTGTTTGTTGTTGATATAGTAAAGACATTAAAGCATATGATTGCGGCTTGTGTTGTGGTTTGCTGTTTGTGTTTGTGAAAGGTTTCGATTGCATAATAATCGGTGGGGATAAAAACAGACTCAAAACTCAAGACTCAGGTCTCAGATCTCAGATCTATCTGGCAAAGATTGATTGGTTGGTGACAACGAAACGTTGATTGTTGCGAAAGTGCTTTGGTTGCCACTAAAGGAAAGCATTAGGCCGAAAGACGATAGACGAAAGTTATTTTAGCCGATCTCTCAGGTCATTAGGTTGGCCTAATGATGATGTATTAACGACCTTACTTTGTCGTCATTAATTGAGCTATTGGAAAATATTTAACTGACAAAAAGCCAGCGATTAGCTTATCGCCGCTCGATTAGATTTCGTTCATAAATATAAACCAGAATTTACGACGCTCTAAAGATTTATACCTCTTTAGAGAGTCGTAAATTCGTAATGGAATAATGCCCAAAATAAACATGGATAATGCGCACTTAATAACTGCTACTAAGGGAGAGCTCTACAAATCAGTTTTAGGGCTTGTTTAAGATCATCTATGTATCTAAGGAAAATAGCAAAGATTCACTTTTTATCTAATAGATTGTGATTTAGATATCGACCTCTAAACCGTCTGGCACAAGGAAATCTCTCCATAGAATTTCTCCAATAATCCTTCAAAGCAAAATTCTCCCCACTGTAATCCACATCTCAAATGTTCTGTCCTTAAAAGTATTTAATAATTAAAGTTTATTTCAAAACCTTAATTGGTATTCATTTAGATTAAACAAAATCTCTCCATAGAATTTCTCCAATAATCCTTCAAAGCAAAATACACCCCACTGTAATCCACAACTTAAACGTTCTGTCCTTGAAAGTATTTAATTATTAAAGTTTATTTCAAAATCATTATAGGTTTTTCTTTTAGATTGAACAAAATCTCTCCATAGAATTTCTCCAATAATCTTTCAAGCCAAAAACCACTGTAATCCATCTCCCAACCTTTCAGTGTTGAAGTGTTTCTGTGCTGGTGGCTTATGTAAAGCCAAAACGATTTCATAATCCATACAGAAGACGGGGCAAAAAAAATGGGCGCAAAAAAAAAAAAAAAAAAAAAAAAATAAAACACATTTTTTGAGCAAATCATCTCCGGGAATCTCCGCCCGTTCATTGCCTTCTGCCCGTCTGTCAAAGATCAGTGAACGCTCCCAACACTTTCCTGGCGATCGTTGGCCCATCTAGAAGGGCACAGAAATCAAATTAATTCCACAAAGTGTAAAAAAAAATTGCCAAATTGGTAAATATTGAAATCCATACGAGAGCGCTGAGAAAACAAAGCCAGGGAAACAATTGAAAGGAAATCGATATGGCCAGGCGGCAATGATCATCAAAACGGTGTTTATTATTATTTTTCGGAACCCTCCGGTTCTGTGTGTGGCCGCACACAAGTCCGCAGTAAATCTTAGCGATTAAACGGAGCGTTCCCATAACCAAGTGATATGCAGATCAAAGATCGGGAGACGCTACTTTGGGAGACTTTCTCAAGAGCCGGAAAACCGTTAAAGAAAGAGAGAAAGAGGGGTCGTCGTCTGTCAGAAATTTATGAAACCCTTGTCCACATTTGATAATAAACCCGATTTTCGATCCATTCATTGATAAATATAAAAAATACAGAAAAATGGGCACAGCCTCGTCTCTGAAGACGCGGGACCTATTAGCAATTTTATGGCATCTTTCATTTGCCTAAGTTGCATGAAGACTCGCCTCGACTCTGTCGTTCGGTGGGTTCGATTTTACATTTAATGACAAACAATTTTATTCATTTATACGCAGGTTTTTGGCACACAAAAAACCTCGCTTGGGAAACCTCTCGATGAACTCATAATGCGAATAAAAAATTGCACAAATCGCTTTATATAATTCGGGCCTGTTAGATTTTTCTGACAGCAGTCAAAACATTTCAGAGAATTGGAATTGATTCGACTTGAATCGAGTTGCTCAATTGCAATTTGATTTAAATGTTTTTGCGGCCGAAGGTCTCTCTCGAGCTAAATTAACATTTGTCTAGAAAACGCTTTTCGCTTGATTGGCAAGCCGACAAAAATCTAATTTAGTTTAAATTGCTTTTAAGTGTGTGCAAAAAAACTAAAGTAAAGGCAAAAGGCGGCGCGAAGAAACCCGGTGTTGTCTCGCCTCTTCCGATAATGGAGTTGGCTTTATTTTTGTTTTACTTTTCGGCTAATTTGCAGAAAACGTTGACAGGCCGCGGTTCAGGGCTGAGTCGGCATGGGGCGGGCTAATTACCTCAACTTGGTTGGGAAAGTTTGCCCCCAAGAATTAATGAATTGGTTAAGCAAAAAAAAACAACAGAAAAGAAGGTAGCAGGGGAGAAGGTAAATTAAAGTTGTGAGATCAGAAAACGATCAAGAGAAATACAGTGAACGGTTGGCAGATAATTGGTAGAGATCTTTTGCCGAGATCAAAGGATATAAGAGATCGAATAAGGGGTAAGGAGAGTAAAAATAGCCTTAAAATATTGATCATATATCAAGGAGTATATAAAAATGCATAGGGTACATAAAGAAGATCATTAAATGAGCAACATGAGTGGGTAAACCTTAAGGGGATGCTTTGCCATCAAGAGGGGTTGTTTGCTCTTGATCTATCCTTACATAAAAGATCAAATACTCAAATATAAAGAGATTTCTCTAAAGGCTCAGCTCAGGTGGGTAAATAAGAAAGGTGATATCCTGTCACTTCTTTGTATAGAAAGTTCAAAACTGTTGGGGAATGTTTTAGAGCAAATAATTACCCTTTTCTAAATGAGAGAGATGGGAAAGCAATCAACTGATATATATTTTTTATATGGGAAAAATATAATTAAGTAATTATATTTGTCTGAAATATATATGGGTTTAATGACAAAAGGGGAATTCTCAGAACTATCTATATTGTAAAAGGTACTTAAGATATACAGAAAAAACTGGGGGATTGAATTGAATGACGCAGTTACCAAACTCTTAAAATTGAAACGCAGTAAAGGATCAGATGGCTCAGATTATATGGGGTTCCCCTTTTAATAGAAATGTGCATTAATAAATGAGTAATAAATAAAGTAGCTCTGTAAATGATCAGCTGTCAGGGCTAAGCAATTTTTAGGGCAATTAGTTTGAATGAAAAGTGGCAAGGATTAAATGGTGAAAAAGGAAGAATCTTGTAGGTAAATATATGGACCTGGAGAAGGGACCTACAGTTTGTTAAGTTAGGCATCAGGAAACCGCGGGATGAGTAAGCAGGCTAACCAGGACATCACAAACATAAGTGCAAGACAATCAAAGACAATCACTGGAACTCGCAACAAAACACAACACAGAAACCAAGAGCTTAAGAACTCACCTGAGATGGAGGGGACGATCGCTTCTGGCTGAGACTCTATCGAAGGAGCCTTAGGAACTTCAACGGGAGGATAGCGCTGCTGGTGCTGGTGGTAATGATGCGAGGACGGTGGTGGCGTGGCCGGGCCGTGGGTCATCACAGAGGTGGCAGCCGTCTCATAGGCGGAACTATTACCATTCGCCGAGGATGGGGGATCAACGGCACCGGCACCTGGTTGTGGCTTATTATTCCGTCTCCTTGTGGGCGAGGGCGAGCTGCAGGAGGAGTCACTGCGTCCGGCGGCAAACGGAGGCGGCGAGTGTCCGGCGGAACTGTGACGGCTGGCGGAGCGCGTGGTGCGCGTTATAAATCTGCGAGGGCGGTAGGTGTATTCGACATTCGATTACTTGGTCCAAAAGCATTTAATTCCGATTTCACGGAAACAAAATACACATGCCAAAGAACAACCAAAACGAGATACGATCCGGCAGATGGAAAGATACGCGGGACAGAGAGCAGAGAATTACAAAGATACATCCGCTAGAGGCGGCACGGCTAGACGGCAGCAAACACGCTCGGCAACTGCCGAGGTTTGGCCCAGCAAACACAGTGGAAACCCACGGATTCGACTCGACGAGAGCGGTTTTCGGTTTTCGGTTTTCGGTTTGCTTGTTTTTGTTTTTCTGTTTTGGTTTTTTTTTTTTTTTTTTGGGTTTTTGCCGCTTGGTATCTTGCGGATACATGGCCACAAACTCACTCACTTACTCACAAGCCGAAATCACTCGAAAACGAGCCAGAGAGAGCCCGCTAAATTCGCACATTTGCGCCAGGTAGCGCTGTATGCCGTCAGAGATACAGCTACAAGATACAAACACAGGCTCTATCTCTCCCCGGCCGTCAAAGAACAAAGCGTAACAAGTTTGTTATTGTTATAGATTGCTGCGGCTGTTGCTGTTGCTGCTGCTGCTGCTGCTATTATTGTTGCCCAAGATACGAGTATTACCATTTGCACGCATGCGCAAAAGGCGGCGCAGGTAGCTCTCGGCAAATGTATCTCTGAGTCCGCCCGGTAAATGATATCCATTTAGCGCAGACACTTCCTCATCTCAGCTCTCCTCAGCTGACAATGCATTTTGTGTCTGTTTAGCGGGCGAGTGAAGAATTTTGCAGCTTGCCGCGGATAGTCAATGAAGCGAAAGACTCTGGTCTCAGCCTTTGCTCCCTCTATTTGTCGGTCTGTTATAAGATGGGTTTTTAAGTCAGTTTATTAGTCGGTTTGCTTAGTGGGTTTTGTTAGTGGGTCAGGTTGTCCGCCAGCTGAGCTCTCCTTTGTCAGTCAGTCCGTAAGCTTGTTTGTCCGTCAGTTTGTTTGTCCGCCAGTTTGTTTGCCTGTTATCCAGTTTGTGTATTAGATCATATATTAGGATTATCTCCATATTTGACCGTCTAACAGATGATTCATTTATCAGTTTGTCCGTTAGTTTGTCGGTCAATTTGTATGTCCGTCAACTTGTCCGCAAGAACATATGTCCCTCACTATGATCTTTCGATTACCCATCAGTTTGTCCGTCAATTTGTCTCCATTTGATTTATCGTCAGCATATCCACAAGATTGTCCCGTAGTTTGTCCGTAAGTTTACAATTTAGTTTGTCCGCCAGTTTAACCAAAAGCTTGTCCTTTAGCTTGTCCGCGAATAGTTTTTCCTCAGTAGCTCTACAATTTTGATCGTTTCTTTAAAGATCAGTCTCCCAGTTTATTCATCAGACATGCGACAGTTTGTCCGTCAGTCTGTCCCACCGTTGGTCCATCTGTTTTTCCGCCAGTCTGCCCGTCAGTCAGTCCGCCTCTTTTTTTCTCTGTTGTCTCCATTGGCTTGTCAGGTAGACAGGCTGCACATTTAAATGTCGCGACGCATCAATGTCACTTTTTGCTTTGTGTACTTTATGATGGCACGAGACGATGGCACACAGAGATACAATGCTGTTCAGCCGCCGTCCTTGTGGAGAGGCAAGGCATGATCATTTCCAACCAAAACATTGGGAAAATTCCCGAAGGAGTGATGCTTTGATTTCAGGAAGTAGGTTAAGGGATTAACCCAAAAGGAATAAAGGAGGAGTGAGTGAAGTCTGGAGTCTGGATTATTTGTAATCTATAAAAATAACAGAAACTGTCTGGCTGTTTAGACTGCTAAACTAATTTTAAGAGGGCTTCACTTATAGAAAAGTAGATTATTATAATTACTCCTACATTTTAATGTTTTCAGCTTAAAACCAGACACTTTTGACGGACAAACTCAAAGACTCAACTCAGAGAAGACCCCTAGCTTCATTGGAATTGGACAAGGAGGTTGAATTCAATTATTATTTCAGAATTTCTCTACAGCAGCTTCTTGTTAGTTGACCTTTGGGTTAGATTTCTGGGAACCCAGTTTCAAGGGTATTCCCCAGGCCTTCACCATGAGTCTTCTGCCTTCAATCTCAATCTTGATCATCATTAAGATGATCATCAGTTTGTTTTGCTTTTCAGTTTTAGATTCTTTGCTCGCTTGACTTTGTCCGGCCGTCAAATGGAAATTTCCATAAATTGTATAAATTGCCAGAGACACATATGACGTATCATCCATGCTGGCTACTGTAGGAGGAGGAATCTGCGCCGAGAACTTTCCAACCCGTTGGAAAAACCGACAGAGAAAAAAGGAAAAGTGATGATGAGCGACCGAGTCGTGGTCTCTAACCAGTTTGTGGATGTTTTTCTGTGCATTTTATTTGGCGGCTTCTCGTTTTTCGGGAGGCAGCAGCTGCGAAGAAAGCGAAAACCAGGACTAGAGGCGCGAGCATTGACGATCTGGGCCAGGCTCAAAACTGGCCATTAAGTGGATACTCAAGCACTCATACGGTGCGCACAGCAGGTGATCGGATGACGGTGTTGACACCATCGACAACACAAAATAAAAACCAGATAAATTCCACACTTAATTGCCGGGCATTCAAATTTTTTCCTCATCGCCGAAGATTCTACATTGAATGCATTTTCGAGAGATTTTTTTAGAAAATCTTGTCGCTTTTTCCACTCTTCATTTCTTTTATGCTGCTGAAGCGGCTTTTATGAGGCATTTTTGTAGCGAAAGCCTATTGGAAAAACTTGTCGCTGGTCTTGGTCTCGGTTTCAGTTTCGGTTTTTGGTTTTTGGTTTTGGTTTCGGGTTTGGCTGTAAAACAGGTGCTTTCTACGCCGGATTTCTTTTCGGGGCTGGGGTCGTCCCCCGGGTTGGGGGTTCGATGGGGTCATCAGCGACAATGTGCCATTCGCTTTGTGATATATCACATTATAATTGATGGAACTGAGAGGGGGCTCAGAGACTGGGAGTCTGGGAGTCAGGGAGACCGGCTGTCGCCGCTGCGAATTGCACTCTCCACGCACTGATGCGATATTGCCGAAGATGTCGCCGCGATACCGATCCCAAACCCCCGAACAATGGGCCACGTAACACCCCGAAAGCAAAGAGAAGAAAATACAGCGAACAATACATGGATTTTGTTTGTTAACAAGCCCCCGGCCTCTACCTCTGTGGATCTACCCATCTACCCAAATCTCCGATTTGATTGGGGGCCCGGCTTAAAGAGAGCCGCCAAGTCGCGGACCATTGTATAACACGACATCGGACATCGGACAATATGGGCGAAGATAGCATATTGGGGAGCTACAAGAAAGAGGTGGCCCCACAATGCTGGCAATTTGTTTTGATTGTGAGCCCAAGGATTATGTGTCGGCGGCACAGCCTTACACAGATTAGTGGCTTGGAAAATATCCGGGGAGAGAGAGTGTATCCGCTTTAATACGCTTCATAGAATAACACACATTACTAAAATCGCATTATACTTATGCTGGGCTAATCAACCGCAGAATTCCCGGAACAAAACGCTTTCACGCACCTGCTCCACCCCCGGCCTATGGTAATCAGCTTGATGACCCCGAAGTAAAGCCAATCAAAGCCGACACAGCCACAGTGTAGGTCAACAATATAGAAAATAAATGGAAAAATAAATAAAGTAGATAGTCGGGAATTCGTTCTTAGACTTCTAGATGCTTTAACTATTTTTTAAAATATTATATTGCCTTCATAAATATTTGGAAGAGATATCAGTTCCATGAAACTTAAATAAATATGTTAAGCATTCAATAAATAACTTGTCATTATTTTTTCCATTTAAATGCTCTCGACTGCTCCCGAGTGCTGAGCTAATTAGCCAGGTTGGGAGGCCATATACTAGGCAGGTCAGGCAGGAATACCTGGCACCTTCTCCTGCCCCTCCTGACCCGTAATCATGACTACCTCTCCCCCACTTAACGACGAGGCGAAAAGAGAACCAATTATGCGCTTAATTGCGCTGGCAACACATACAAAGCACAGACTGTGAACGGATACGGATACATTTTGGGGGTGACGCTGGTGAAGAGTGAACTTTTACGGGGATTTTCTGATACCAGGCGGGGATCGGGGTCACAGCTTACCTGCGCGCATTGGTGGCCTGGTGGTGATGCGAGTGATGAGGCTGGGTTTCTACTGGTTGCAATGATGATGGATGAGCGTGTTGTGGTGTTTCTGCCTCGGGATCTGACTGGTGGCCATTGGCGGCGACGGCCACACCGTTGACCAGTTCCTGTCCCGAGCTATGGCCCAGCTCCTGGCCCCAGCGTTCCAAGGTATCCACGACATCGCCCTGATTGAACTGAGTAGTGCTGTCGCACTCCTCGATGCCCAATTCATCGTCGTAGAGGGAGCGCCTGATGGCGGCCAGGCGAACCTTGGGCGGCTCCACGAATAGCCTGTCCGTGTTGATGGGCTCTCCGGCATCGTAGGTCTGGACATCTTGAGAGGCGGGCGCGGTCCGCTCCAGACTCTTGGCCAGGCGGAGACTCAGCCGGTTGGAGGTGCTCTTGCGGGGGGAGCCCGGGGCTGTGTCATCTTCGGCAGGTGGCAGTGAGTTGGCCTTGACACTCAGGTTGGTGACCTTGTGACTGGAGTGCAGGGCATGCAGGGAGCCCTCCTCATCATCGCTGCTGGAGAGAGGCCTGCCTCCGGAGGCAGAGCCTCCGGGTAGCTGGTGCTCCTTGGCCAGATGTTGCTGCGTTGGCTGCTTGGGATTGCCGCTGCCGCTGCTGCTCATCGGGGGATTGAGGTAGTGATGGTGCAGTGGCCAAAAGGTCGCCAGCTTGTCGGTTGTGGTCTTAGGGGAGTCCTGCCGGGATTGATCCTCCTTCGTTTGCTCCTTCTCCTTCTTCTGCTCCTGCTCCTGATCCTGCTCCTCGTTGCTGCTGCTGCTGCTCCTGCTGCTGTGGCCCACGTCCAGGTTCTTCTCCTTGCATATTATGTCGTATAGGGCGCTAATGGGACGCGACTCACTGCGCACGCGCACCGCTCGCCGGGAGCGGCTGTGGAAGCGCTGCTTGTGCCGGCTATTGCGACCGGATGCGGTAGCGGATGCTGTTGCGGACACGGAGGCAGAGGCGGAGGCGGATACTAAGGGACTAGCCTGCTCTACGGGATTACAACTACTGATGACGGTGCTGGATGTGAGTATGGGGGAGTAGTGACTGACTGGCTCGTTGCCGTGGCTGACTTCACCTTTGGTAGGGCTCACAGATCCCTGAGAGTATCTGAAGAAGCGACCCTCGCTCCCGGTCCTTGGCTGCGACGGCTTCCTGCTGCTGCGACTTCCTCCTGCGCGCCCCTCGCTGGACGCAGAGTCGCCACGAAAAAACGAGGCTGGTGCCACGCTCGACGCCGTGGAGCTCTTGGGGAAGGATCGCTGCTCCACCAACTGGGTGCTGGGCGTACTGTAGACACTCCTGTAGTTCTCGTTCAAGGCGCCCACATCCGATGCATTTGGTGTGTGAATCCTCAGCTGGAGATCCGTGTAGTAGGCGGGCGTGGTGTGGTGGTGGAAGTGCGGATGCTGGCCACGATACTTCACCGGAACGCTGCTCCTCTGCGAGCTGGAGTCCTCCGAGTTGGTCTGCTGCTGCTTATCCTGAGGTGGCAGCGGTTTCACTAGCTTCTTCTCCTGAGTTTTGGCAGTGGCAGTGGCAGGTGCTGTGGATAAGTCACTAGAGGCCGCAATGGTTTCTGCAAAAAAAAAAGGAAAGAGAGAAGGATGAGGCGAAATTAAGAACCAAGGTGAGAGCGGGCTTAATGGAAAGTAATGCCAACTCGTTTTCCCAAAAGCATTTTCCGCTTAATGCTGCATTATGTCGCCACAAGGGGATTTCGGCCACTCACAAAAATAGGAAGGGGAGAATTAGTATCATCCCAAAAAAATATATATTATTATTATTAAAAAATAATCATTTAAAGTGTAATATTTAGAAATAACTATATTTTAAATTTATTAATGTTGTCTGCAAATTTGGTAGTTCTATCTCTAAAAGTTTTAGAGATCTAGGTTCTTAAACGGACAAACGGACAAGCTGACAAGCGGACAAACGGGCAGAGGAACATGGTTAAATCGAAAATTAAAATTAAATGATTAATGTTGCCTTTAAATTTGGTACCTCTAGTTCTAATAGGTTTAGAGATCTAGGTTCTTAAGCAAAGCGGACAAACGGACAATGGGACAAACGGACAAGCGGATATGCGAACAAACTGGCAGACGGACAGAGTGTCATGCTTAAATAGCAATATATAATTATAATTATTTTATAATAATATACTTTATACAAAGGAGGAAAATTATTTTTTAAAATTTAACTATATTTAACTATTCACTATTTATATAATAGTACAAAGGAAACTTGTTTTCATAATCTTTACTTAAATAAACTGTGTATATCCAATTACTCCAAATAATCTTTTACTATTTATTACTTGACAGTTTTTAAGTGTCATAGAAAACTTAATTTAATTTCTCCCAGTACACAATTCTCCTCTATTTCCCGCCCCCGCTGCTGTGTGTGCTTGCTTTTCTAATTCACTTTTTCGCCCGCCGCAGCACTTGGCGCGTAAAAAAAGCAAATCTTGGCAGCAATTAAATTGCACCTGAGCACTCGGATTAATATATTGCTCGGCAGCCATCTCGGGCCCCGCCCCCTAGGAAAATACACCTACTACACACCCAAACCTACAACCATGTCAAGGTGAGGTGAGGGTTGCCTGCTTTTTATAGCCCAGCATCATCTGCTCTGGCAATGAGTGCAGTTTATATTTTTATTTCTTTTTCGGATACGCCAGTGACTGTGGGATTTTGTAAACGCAAATCGCATTTGACAACTGCCAAGGCATAAGCGATTAGTTATGCTTTCTGTGGGAAAGTAGGAAGCGCACGACGATGGCTAATTAATCAAATATCTGAGAGCTCACAAGAAAAATATAATGCTGCAGACATTTCCTACTATTTTGTTTGAGTTTCGTTACAAGTAAGAGCGATAAATAATAATAAAGAAATACCATGAATTCAGTAAGCATTAATCTTTGCACATTATTTAAAAGAAATTATGAAGATAAAGATATTCCTCAAACCATGACTAATCCTTTTTCCTAATTTATCAAACCATAATTAATCCAAACACTTCCCTCTCAAGGAAAATATCTTGGCAGACATTTTCTACTATTTTACCTAAATCTAAATAAAGTTATTAAGCAATACCCCTCAGTCAGTATGGAAATATCATTGCATACTTTTAGTCAGTTACATAAAATGCTTATAAACAGCCACATCAAATCCCCATTATGCAAATAGCTCTCCAATTGAGATGATATTTAGATTGTGAATAGTAAAAGACCTTTTCCTACCCATAGCATATATAATCATAAACACAATATATAGAATACCCATTGTAATCCACGAGTACCGGCTATAAAAAGTAATGCATCCTATTATTATTTCTTTTATAGAATTTCTTTGACAGCAGCGGCGCACATTTCATATGCCAAAAATCTGAAATGGAATCCCATGAATGTGCACAAATAAAAAGCTTTTTGCCGTTTTGGCCAACACAAATGTTGAACAAATGTAAGAGCTCAGTCTCGGTAAATAATTTATTATGACAAGCAGTCAAAAATATATAGGGGAAAATTATACTACAAACACAATTAATAAGCAAATGCGAGAAGAGGTTCCGACGAGCGATCTTTGGGATACATATTTGTCCAGCAATTACGAATGCCCAGTGAAATTCAAATATTGAAACAGTTAGCACATCTCCGCGGAGGGACGCAGCCGCATATCTAATCAGTTGGCGGAGAGCAAACAGGCACAAAGCAAAAGTCAATTTGTAGATCGGCAAAGTGGCAACGAGTCTCCAAGAGCTGGTGGCAGCAGAAGAGAGACATGGCCCGCAATTAAGTGGCAACATGCAGGCCAAAAATTGCACACAGAAATTTGTAATTCAATTAGGGTAGAAAAAAGGCCAGACGCAGACACGTGTGGGAGTGCATTTGTCATAGTTTTAACTTTATTAAAGAGTCAGCAGCCAGCACAGCCCTTTCGTAATTCCAATCAGCGGTTGAAGGGCTTGTTTAACCCCTGAAAGCGCCATCACATCCCACGCTCAATTAAAAAAAGAGCAATATGTGGCCAGGCGCCATGGCTCCTCCTCAACCTCTGTCGTTTTTTGGCTCTCTTAATTGATTGAAGTGGCGTTTTTTTTCTTTTGTTTAGTTGGCTTAAAAATAAATTGCCGTCTGAATTCTTTACAATGAAATCGCATGAGACTTTCGGTCTGCCTCTATTTCTTTACATCACCTGAGCCCAGTCAAGTGCAAAAAATACATTATAATTGGCAGTATAAAGAAAACGATTCTGTTGGGAGAAGGACACGTGCTTTGCCTGTTTTCAAAAGAAACACAAATGTCAAGAGGCATTCCCTGACTCAGAATCATTTGTCACAAGCTAATGATATATTTCTGAGTAAATAAATCGCTTATGCCAGAAATTAAAAGCAAAGAAAGAATATTGAACTCAAAGGTAAACATACGTACTCAAGACTTCCCACCTACCTTATCTGCGCCAACTTCCTTTTCTTTCCGGAAAAAACAAAAATAATTGAAAGCAAACATTCGCGCTAAGCTAAAAAAAAATTCTTTTGTTATTATTTTGCCAACACAGCAGAAAGATTTTTTAAAAATAAAGCAAACCGACAAGGCTCGCGGGAGTTGAATGAACATCTTTATAAGGCTTCTTTCGTTTACTCAAAATGTATCAAAAATATATATAAGAACGTGGGCCAAAAACAATTTGTTCTCATCATAAAACTGCACACGAAAATATAATATTTCTGAATGCATTTACGCAATGCCTAAATCTGGTCATAAACAAATTGAAAATCATGCAAGGAGGCAAACTGCCAGCGTGGGATTTTCTCCAATGCATGCCAAAATCCAAACTAGAAAAATAAATAAACCCAGCGATACAAATTTTGTATCTTGGCACCGTGCCTTCTGGGTTATTCGAGAAACAGCTTCAGGGCGCAGCCCCACGATTCGATTCCTTTAACTTTAACTAATTATTAAGAGTGCAAAAACAGCTGGCAGACCGGGCAGACTGGGGAGTTGGTTCAGCCATAATAACCATTACAAAAAGCACTTTAAGCTGAAGCTAAAGCAACAACTGGGCGGCGGCTGTCAACATTTTTGCGGCTTCGCTGCGTTGAGTTACCAAACGCTTCTGTGCTTTTTGTACTTTTGCACTTCTGTGTGTGGCTGTGGTGGCAGCAAGCTGATTGATCGATTGGCTCTTGTCTTGCGTCTTGTGCCACTGTGCCCAGGTTGCATAATTAATGAGGGGAGAGGCGGGGGCAGAGGGCAAGGCTTAAACTTGCAGCGCAAAATATGATATTGTCAAGGCAATCCCATTCGGAGGCAGAACAGCAAAAATAATCGAGCTCCAACGTGCACTCTAAGAAATGAGACTATATTCTGGGACTCTAGCGTGCTTTTTGTAGAAGGCGTTTATAAAAATTAAGAAAGGTACAGTCTACATAATAATAAAGAATAATATTAAATAATAATAACAACAAGAAATACGTTTTTTCAAGTTTTTCTTTTTTACCGCAAGCTAGGACTCGAACCCATGAGTCGCGGGTCAATAGAGTCGCCTATCTGGGGCAAGTTCACGTCAGAGTGAGATAGATATATATACTGCAACTTGAAAGTCGTATAACTATCATATTTGTCATCCAATTGTACTCAAATTTTAGGAAAGGACTTGCATCAAATTTATTAATTAATATATGTATAACTAAAAAAGATGTATTCTTTTTTTTTAATCAACTGACAGTCAAAACGGTTTGACCAAAAAATCTATAACAAGCAAAAAACATTCGTAAATAATTCCATTACTAAATTGATAAGATAGTCGCCTTAAAGAATATCAAAATGCTAATTGTTAGTTCTTTTAAGGTAGATAGAGCTTTTATGGAGATTCTCAATCAAATAGCTATACTCAATTTCAAAAGAAAGCCAATTTTCTCAAGTGCACAAGGAAAAGCCATATCTATAAATACCTGGGTGGCTGTAACAGAAAAAAGCCTAGCGAGGGTAGAAAAAAGGCAGGAGTTAAATCAATATTGAGATGAAAAAGGCAAACTGCATTTTACAAAAGTGTCTGCCGTTTCGTTGTTTACAGTTTACAGTTTTTCAGCTCATCAGTTTTTCAGTTTTTCGGTTTTTCTGTTTGCAACACACAGAACGGAGGCAGGCAGCAGGCAGCTCAGCAATGTTGCAACGTCTGGTCGTTCGGGATTATTTTTAAATGCAAGGGCAAACTGCCCACGTCAAAGTGTAGCAGTCCCTCCGCAATTTCCCCTCGGAATCGTCTCACTTTTTTATGCAATAAACACACATTTAATTATCAACAGCGAGCCGAGTACGAAACCTCTTATCGACATCGCCCATAAAGTGGCGGCCATCATCCTCGCTGAGATGGGGTTCTCGGGGCGAATCTTCTTGGGAAAACTCTTGACGAAAAGTGCACATCAAATTGTGTAATTTCATGTTTGGCAATCAAAAGCAGTTAAAAGAACCACCACCACCGACGGCGGTGGGTGCTTGGAGAGGAAATTGGGTTAAGTAAAGTTCATCGGATGTTGGGTTTCGGCAGAGTGTGTGGGTTGTGAATGCGGGAAGTGAGTGCTCCAAGAGGATAATAAAACGAGGGATCGTTTTGAGGCTCTGTCTCCTAAAACGCTGGAAATTCGCTCGAGTGGCCCCTCAATAAGAGGCTTTTCTCTCAAGACGGATATCTAAACCTTAAATAAAGGAAATATAAATAAAGAGTTAAATGGAAGTGCTTAGCCCTTATATGCTGGTAAAAAGTACTTATTTCACGGAGCTCTGATGAAATTCAATGTAATTTCTATGACTAATGCCATGTAAAGGGGATTTTCCAGATACATATAGTGAAAGTTAACTTTATACTGGCGGAAATAATACCCAATCTCTTTGCAACTTGATAACTAATTATTAGTTTTATTGCATATTGATAAGAACTTTCCGAAATCTAAATATAGATACGATAAGAGCTCTTTGAACCCTAAATATAGATACGTTTATGATCCTACATGATATTTTCATATAATAAATATATATAAAATATCAAATAGCTAATAAAAATAAGACAATTTATACAGTTTCCCAGATAAAAGCATTTTATAATTACATTTTCAAACTAGTTTATACCTTCTTTTCTGTATATTTGGTATATATTATATCATTAGAGCTCAACTTTAATTAAATGCCAAAGAATAACATGTATTGGAGATCAATTTAACACCAAAATGATGTAATTATTTCCACCAAACTTCTATCAATTACACTTGTGTCCGTCAAGTCAATCTCCAAATCGAATCTGGCCACAAGTTACAGCGGCTGTGTATAAATCATTTGAGGTAAATCACCCTAAATACAAATTAATTCCCCCAAAAGTAAATTACTTTATTGATAGCCATCGGGGGGCTGGCTTTAATCCGCTTTTGGGGCCAAAGTATCTTTCGTTCTCCTCCCATTTAGTGGGCAACAGGTCGTCGTACACAAATGACCTCTGATTGGGGAATGAACAACTTTATAAGGCAGGCTGGTCTCCTTGGCACTTAAGCCCTTTAACAAATGAAATAAAATGGCCATACATCAAGACTGGGCCCAGGGAAATATCTGAAAGCAATCAAATTGAAATAAAAGCAGGGCCTCTACTAACAACATTGGGCCAAAAACAAAGGAACCCCGAACACACACAATCTCCGCAGACAAATGACACAATCGTGTTGGGGTCCGGGTTCGGTTAACTTGGCTCCGCTTTATCACAAAACTTCGAAAAACAAAACATAGAAAAAACGGAAAGACAATACCCACAGCAACACCTTGTTGTTGGCCATACAAATCATTAACAGTTATTAAACAATAATCCAGTGGAAAAAGTGTATTTATATAGGAAATAGCCAAGATAGCTGGACAACTGTGCGGCCGGACGACGCCAGCGTTTAAAAATAACAAATCGTCATGAAAAGTGATTCTTCGGGGGCCAGAGTCTACAAGGTGCTTAAACAAAGAATTTACAGAGAATTATTGCACAAAAAGTTACAGGAATTTAAGGGGAAAATATGCGCATTTAATGGGATTTACTTTTATTGTGTAAAAAGAAGGAGTAATTACTTATATTTAATTGGGAAATATTTTCAAGATTCAAGATTACTATTGGATACTTGAAAATGCGATAGGTCATTCAATTAATTTTATTCAAATTGAGGTAGAATAAAAAATGAATCAGCCTTACAGAATTTCTACAAATACTCTTTATGTATTATTTATTTACATTTTTTGTATATAATTGCCTTGTTATAATAAAAATAATACAAACTAGCCAAGATGAGACATATTTCTATAAGACTTCAGTGAACCTTAATCGAATCTGGTACTTAAATTACTGCAGCAGTTACTATTTAGTTTTCAATAAGAGTTATTTTTATGAAATATGTATTTATAGGAAACCTACAAATAATTTTATATATTTTATTAAATATATTATATACATATATATATTTTATTAAACCATTCTTCTATCAAGTTCAAAGTCTAGCTGCGGAAATTCCAGTGCTATGAAAATAATTACAGATATTCACTTCTTTCACACCCGCTAAACGATCTCGATAAACATATACACTGCATTATCTGAGAGATATCAGCTATCAGAGGCGCACTACCCAAGGTCGGAATGCCGAGGAGATACTAACTGCGATATCGGGGAATATCCATGCTGCCGATGCTCCTGCTGCCGTTCAGATAATACGGCCGGGGATATTTATCGGGGCTGTCCAAGTTGAGGACACCCTCGCGTATTAAGCACTCCTTGAGGGCCAGCATTTTGACGTTGCACACAGAATGAACCTGGCTAAAATTGGCACGCCTAGAAAACGCGGCCCGAATTGGCGTTTATTTCTCGCCGATTTTGCGTGCAGATTTTCTTATTTTATTTTAGAAAGTAAGACAACACACGCGCCAAGTGCTTTGTGGATTTTTTTGGGCAAGATTTCTGCAGAGGAGGCTGGCTGCGGCTGCGGCTGCTGCTGCACTTGAGGCGAAAATAGAAAAGCGCTTTTCACTCGCGTCAACTTTACAACAAGAGACACACTCGACGGACGTCGTGTCGTCTTCTGCCGTCTGTCTTCTGTTTCTGTTGTTTCTGTTTCACAATTTCCCGTATTTTTATTTTTTTTTCAGTAATTTCCCAAGCGTTTTCCGTCCGCCTCGGCGCTAAACGATTTTGCGACTGAGCGGCGAGCGCTAGACAAAAGTATCTAGAACTCAGCAAGCAGCGGCGCGCCGAGCTCGTCGCATGTGTCGTCGCTGTGTATTTTCATTCTTTATCTTTTACTCGGCGAAGCAAAAGAATTAAAACAAAACCGAGCGAGTATCTGTGTGCGCTCTTGCCGCTGTGGGCGTGTGTATCTGTGTGTCGAGGCTCTCGCGAGGCTTCGGTGTGTGTGTGTCGGCGGCTAGAAGCAGCGAAATCAAAACAAAATAGCCAAAACAAAACGAAAAACGTGCTGCTGCTGCAACGGTAACTGCCACAAGGCGTGAAAAGCTGAACAAGCTAAAGATGCTGGAGATGCCGGAGATGCCGGCGATGCCGACGCTGCCTGAGATGAAATGGAAATGGAAATGGAGACGGAAAATGTACGAGAAAACCCGGGTGGAAAAGGGGCAAAGTATAAGGTTGTGCTGCTCAGCTGTTGAGATGCCTGTGTTAAGTGTTGAGTGCCGAGTGCTGAGAAGCAGCAGCAGCAGCAGCGGCAGAAGATCGATGGGTCAGTTAAAAAACTGTGGCACAGTGGAAATAGTAAAGGAAATGCTTATTAGAAGTATTTAAAATAATATATAAGTAGTCGATGAGTCGTCTGATTTTTATATAATGAAAACGGTAATTTTGAAATAGAAAAAAAATGACCAAATCTCGGGGTAATAGCAGATTTATTAAGAAACAACAAAGCTGTGTGTTTTCTATTAATTTTCCGATTGTTTCTATGTCAGATAGTAGTACTACTAATAGTAGTAGAACAGTATGATATAGTCATCTGATCTAGAACGTTCTGACATAACTATTACTTGCAATAGAATAAAGACTTTCGGAAAAGTTATATTCATAAAGTTCTAAGAGTTTAGATAGCTCTAAAAATATGAGAGGGTCATGTCTAGATCGTCTCGGCTGCTGTTCAAAAATATTTATACTTTACAGCAGGTGTATTCTTCTTGGGACTAATATTAGAATAGTAAATGCTACAATGAATGCTAATAAATACATTATATCTCAAGTATAGTTCAATGTTTTAAATGTATTTAATGTTTAGTTTTAAGCAAATATTTAAATTTACACAACAATATGAAATCCCCCATTTAGAGATACAAAACCCACAACCCGCCTCACAGTAAAATTCTGCGGAATCGCAACGGGACCAACTGCAGATGGCGGAGCTTGTCACCGAGTCGCACACTCACATCAGCAATTGGGTGGAAACCTGGCGGGGATTGGGATTGCTTTGGGATGGGGACTGGGAATGGGAATGGGGGGAAGAACTGGCGGGTAGCGGGGCGGGGTATGAGGTGCCGCTCCACATGTCGGGTGAAATAACAACAACAACTAGCAGCAAAGCTCATTAAACGGCAGGAGAGCCACAGCCACAGCTAGAGCCAAAGCCAAAGCCAAAGCCAGAAACAGACAAAAGCAGAAACAGAATTGCGGCACCGGCATTATCTGGTTTACGAGGTTGCCCAACGGTAAATGCAGTCCGGGATGCGGGCTGCGGGCTGCGGGAGCCAGGGGATGCACTAATGAGTGCGTGCCATAATTGGCCATCCAGTGGCCCAGCTGGAGGAGGATTCAACTCCTTCTCCGGGCCGAGAGTCAACTGGCATTGGTCAGTGGCCCCTGCGGCCACCTGTTTGCGGATGGGGGGCGTATACTTAATATTCCAAAAACGATGCAGGCTCTATTACCACCAAAATTGTGAATGAAAATATGTTTATTGTTTGTGTACAGAGAAAAAATAGAAGTCTCCGTTATATTTCCTAATAAATATATAGAAGTAGAAGTGATTTAAAAAAAAATTAAACTTAACAGAGATTTTTGACTCTTTCTGTAATTTAATAAGAAACCTAATGAAATCTAAGAACAAAAATTTAAATGCCTAAAATGTTAAACTTAAAGTTTTTTAAGTGAATAAATTGCACAGGTAACTTTTACTTTTGCCAAGAGCTCGCTTTTTAACCTGTGTGACACATGGGACGTTTTGCAGAATTTATGCCAGCTTTTTTTGTGGGGACCCTTGTGCGTGTGTGTGGCATGTGGCATACAGAAAATGTCAAGCGGTTTTGTGCTTGAACTTTGGCCTCCCTCCGGCCCCCTCGATATTTGCATGTTAGCGAGGGCAACTTCCCTCCCTCGGAGCGGAGGATTTTCACAATTATTATATCAATTTTGATGGCAAGAGCCAAGGCGAAACTACTACAGCGGGCAACGAGGCGTATGCGCAATCTCGAAGTTCAGGCACGTGCCTTTGGGGTCAGCGTGGAGTGACATGACCTCATATACCGCAGCCCACAATATTTAAATATGAATCTCAGTCAGAACTAGATAGGATCGTGGAAAGAAAATATAGAAGAAAAAAAATATATATAATACAAAATATTGGCGATTTATTACCGAAATTATTAATATCGAACATTATCGTTGAGATAATCTTATTGTATCGATATATAAAAAATCAAAGCATAGATTATAAAATTAATTGAATTGAATTAATTAATTGAAATTAAAACCGTTATCGATGAAACTTCAAAAGTTTCTTAAGGATACGATATTATTAGATCGATTTTTGAAAATCAAGAAGTAGATGTGTTGATCGAGAGATGTGTATCGAAAAAATCGTTAAAATTATATCAAAATAAGAAGAACAAAAATACAACGGACTTTTTCAGCTTTGAAATAAATTTCAGGTTTATATTTTGTATCATAAACTTCTAATAAGTAATATAAGCTATGATCTGCTTTGTCATTTCCTAGGATATAATAATACAGATCGATAATATATCTAAACAATCGCTAACTATCGTATAAATATAATATCGATATTTATGCCATCTCCAATACCCATTTGAATTCCTATTCCCACTTCCCGTTCCCTTGTCAGTGTCAATCTCCGGCGATATCGCATCACAGAGACTCGCTATCTAATTGAGTTTTGCTTGTTGCGAGTCAAAACACAGCAACTTCCGCTGTGGGTGTCAATTTTTATATTCGACAATGGAGAAAAAAAAGAGAGGAAGGCTGCGAGAGAACTTCCCGCCACTTAAGCCGCGACAAATTGAAACCAGAAAGCGCCACCCAGCATCGGTTGCATCTTGATTTATTAAGCGAAACTATTATGTTTTGAATTCGCATTTTGTCGAGACCATACCTAGTGTGATCTCTGATTGTGCTGCCTCAGATGTGAGACCTGCCCACTCGCCAGTGTTCAGCTCAGGTTCAGGTTCTTGTCCCGCCATTTATTTCCGTAATGAGTTGCACTTTGCTTTATTCTTGTTTTTTTATTACACCCGCTACAGCGAGTATTTATAAATACTTTGTAACAGCTGCGGCACAACAAATAGTTGCAGTTTTATTGGAACAACACCTATAGTAAAATTTAATGAAATTAAATGCAGCCATAAAAATAACAAGTAATAATAATGGAAGACCATTAAGAGCCAATTTGTAATACTTTAAAATAATAAATAACAACAAGTGCATTATAAGAAGCCGCTTTAAAGGCTGTTAATGATTATTTTAATAAAAACTTCCTACTCCTATTATATGTATTACAATTGTTTATATATTGAACTCGCAGCCCAGTCATGGCCAAATGCGGCAAGTTGTTTTCTTTTTTTGTTGCCTGGTTATCTCGCTTTGCTGTTGAACATTTATGATGTAAACATGCGCACAGAGAAAAGCGCGGGGAAGACTGCCCATAGTAGTGGGAAATTGTACATGCGACTCTCTTGTTACTTGCACGCGTTCCGACGGCTGGCCGCCAGTTAATTAATTAATTATTAATTCTGCGATTACTCCACCCGCCGGCTGGAAGTTGAGAGCAGTGTGCTGTCAGTTAAATGAGCGACAGTCCAGAGATTTTTCATGGCCGCATGATTTATGCCAATAATCTGTGAACTATTAATATGCAGGATACGTGGCGTATGATTGATGCCCAAGCGAAACGCACTCGCATAATTGAATAATGCAACACACACGGGGGTCTGGTCTGTGTGTTCTATAAGCCAAGTGATGTCAACTCACGAAATCCAAGAGTTACACTCACAAAAAGAAGCACTCAGAGGTAAGGCGATTTAGTACTGAGAGATGAGACCACTTTGCCAAATTGAATACACAAATTGAGAGTCTTAGATAGGAATTTCTAATGAAACTACCCTTCAAACTGAGTTAGAATTTATCTTGACCTTCTTGTCTAGTTATTTTTTCTTATATATCCTCCCCTGACTCTGACATACACACTTAGGGGCAAGACATAAGCCAAACTGAAGACGAGACCGAGCAAACCATAAAAGTGTTTGCTTTTTGGTTTATCGACCTTTTCATCCATCATTGGCTTCGTCCCTTCAACCTGACTCATTCCTCATCCGCTTGACAGATTCTGGGGAGCGGGCAGCGGGGCGTCAGAAGTGCGAAGAACTAGAAAACATTTAGTGGCGCAGCCACAGAACGCATTATTTAGCAATGAAAGTGGATTAGCTATCGGGCACACACACCTGAAAGCTGAAAACTGACAACTGAAAAGTGCCACCTGACCACCGGCAACCTACTTTTACTTAAAGACAAGGAGGAGGCGCTTCAAAAACCATGTCAATATTTGCGACGCCCATTTAACCAGTTTAAGAGGTATTCATGATGACAGGATGCAGTGTCACTGGGAAAAATAATATTTTTTATTCTTATACTTAAAGATAAAAATGATTTAAAGGTATAAATGTGGTTGAACTGAACTCAACTGCCTTCAAAGTTTATGTGCCATAGTGCATTCATCTCACATGATGATTTTGAAACTATTTTTCTGGAATATTTTTTCTAGAGATTCTATTTCGCGTGGAAAGTGGCCACTAGGTCGCAGGTTGACATATGTGATAACAAATTCGAAGGCTGGATGCAGTGCCTGAAGCCCGGAGGACAAACATTCTGAAATCACTCGATTTAGCCATCAAGCGTCACTTGCTGGCCATATCGATACATATCTTGGCCATCAGTCTAAGCTGTCATTGCAAATGCCCGAGTTGTTCGCACTTTGGCGCAATTAGCGCTGACAATTAAGTCAGAACAGGCATGAGCAATGAGATTGTGCTCTATGTACTGCGTGTTCCATGGAGACACAGAAGCAACACGGAGACATCGAGACACTGAGATCCGGAGATCCGGAGATCCGGCGGAGGAGGTGGAGAAGGTGCACTTAAACCGACACAAAGCGACTGTTGCCATGACAGGCATGAAGTGCAAAAGTAAATTAGCCAGAGAGAAGAAAAAAAAACCAAGGAAAAAACGAGGAAAAGGGGGTAAAAACTTGCGACTTGGCAAAGAAATAACTTGATCAACAATGTTAAAGCATAATTGCGCAGCGCCATTTAATCACAATTAAATTATATTTAATTTGCGGCGCATGGCTCCAGGGAACAGAGCAGCCTAGGAAGCTTTCTAGAACAGGCAACCAAACTAGATATCGAGGGAAAGTCGGCGAGAAAGAATGACTCAAAATTGCAACTTTGTGTTAATTTAGAGCTGCGTAGTTTCAATTACTAAATAGAGGCTTTCATTTAAAAAGTGTACTAGGAAAAATACATTATTCATTTTAGATTTCTTGACTGAAAAGATCAATAGTTTGAAGCATTAAGTATAGCTCTCTTGTGTTTACATATTAAAACCTTTTCATTATATTATTTAAAATATATTTTAGAATGCTGAAAGTACTATTTCATGTAGATTTAATCTTTATTTATATAATAACAAGTTATATATTATTTAGGATGAGCTAAGCTTCCTTTTCATCTCTAATATAACTGCATGCAATTTTCCCTAATCAAAACTGTAGTTTGTTTGGCATCTGTTCCTGAACTCTTAGCTGGAATTCAATACATATATTTTGCTGTACCCTAGGACAGATAAGGAAATCACTTTTACTGATAACTTCAGGCCGCAGATACTGATGCTGATGACGTGGATGCCGTGTGGTTATCCGTTGACGCAGAGACTTTTCACATTTGTAGACTTTTTAACTCTGGACATAAAAACCCCAGGAAAGGAGAACACTGCCTGGCCTGGCATGGAGTAAACAGTATTTTTTGTCGATGTAATTCCGCTGTGGGCGCCGGAAATAAATTGTGGTACTTATTCATTTTTAAACAATTTTTATTCATGTCGAGCGATTAAATTTGTATTTTGTAGGCGGCGGCGTTAAACGTATTTTGCATAAGCCAGAGAGTGTTGAATAAATAAATAATCAGAGTACGCAGGAAATGAACATACAAATGTTTGTAGCTGATAAACGCCAAGAATTTTGTTAATATTTGTATGAGAAAATAAGTGTTTATATTTAAGGTTAAATATGATTTAAATGAAGGAATATTTATGGCGTATAAAAACCTTTATTGACATGCAAAGCGCTGTAGTAATGACTAAGGCCCGAACTAAGTAATGATGTCATTATTGGTTCAGTTTATTTATCCATGAAATTGGCGTGGCCCACCTTTGCGGAAAACACTAAAAGTCTTATCTAACAAGGCGATTTGTTGGCTCGCATTTTCCTTTCTTGTTGATTTTTTGTAACGTCTCGAGTATTAGGGTCAAGTTTGCCTGTATTTTTTCGTATTTTGTTTATATTTGTCATCACCATTTTGCGTTATATTTTTTTCTTTCTTATTTTTCGCCTTTCTATGCGTTTTCCCCTCCTATTGTGAGTGAGCTGTCTTTTGTTGCTTTTCAATTGAAATTTCAGCGTCAATATGCACGTTGCAAATTACGTGGCCCTTGAAGGTGACAGAAGTGGGAGAGCGAGAAGTGCATTTTGTGATGACTTGGCATTGTGCAATAAAGTCGTTAGTGGCCTGATGCTTAGGGCCACAAGTTCAGCGGGGTTTCTAGTTAACTTAGTGCTGAAATAACTAAAAATCTTGCTGGTTTTATCAGCCCTAAAACCGTGAATGAATCGCAAATTGATTGCAAATCGCAACTAGAGGCAGTTTAATCAATAATGTGATTTACGAAGTAGTATATATTTCTCAAGGGAAATTTAACAAGTTAAAAAAAAATATTTTTAAAGATAATTAATATGATTTCATACCATATTCTATATTACTAATATAATATAAAGGTTTCCTAAAGTCATTTATATATATATTTAGATTTTTAAGAAGCTATAAAAATTAGAGATTTCTTTATTAAGGTCTAAGCTATAAAAATAAACTTAAATTGGTTAATCATACCAATGGGAGAATTATTAACCTTTGAAAAAATATGGTTTATGGAATAGTTTACTATTTCTTTAAAAATAATGATAATGATTTCATATCATATTTTATATCACAAAAATAACACTTTTTTATAATTCAAAATCTCATGAGCTGCTAAAAACAAATACCTTTGTTGGGTTTCTAGTGTAGCAAACCATTCACAAAATGATTCATGAATGCAGCAGCAAATCTGTTGCAATTGGCGCAGCAGCCGCCTGGGAAAATGATCACTGAGATGCGAAAATCAAATTTGATTGTTTGCAAATTGAATTAGAGTGCTGCTAAATAACACGATAATTGACTTGTGATGCTGATGTCATCGGGGTGAGCCAGAGCCGGCGTCGGGTTCCCTTTAGGGTACCAGTGCCATTTTGCCATAAACCCATTTTCTTGGACATTTTCCCACGACCCTCGTTGTGCATAAATTTCGGAGACCGTACGATAAAAAGCATCCGAGATTGTCAATTGGAAACAGTGCGAATTGAACACTTTTCCATAAACGGAACAACCCTCTTCATGCATAATTGATTGATCAATAAAGTAAAATTTAAATGCAAATTGTTCCAATTACGAAGCGTTAAAAAACACAAATCTGAAATCAAATTGTTATGCAACCAGCAAAAAGAGGAAACAAAAACAGAAACAGAAATGGACGGAAAAATACGAGGAATATGCAAATTGTTCAAATGCAACTCCGTTTCATTATGCTTGAATAATTGTGAGTGGAGATTGGAGGCAAATGCAAATGCATAACGAAAAGACTGAAGATGAAGATGTGGCTCCAAAGAGATTGTTTATAAATTAATTAACAAGGCGTGACATAATAATCAAACTCGAGCCAGACAGCAAAAAAAGATATCGTCATCCTCTCCGACTACAAGATATAACAAATATGAATAATTTGCCAGTGAGAGAGAGAAAAAGAGAGAAAGCTAATGGGTAATGGGTATTGATGCTGCCATAATTCACACTGTAATTATGTTTAATCTTGGAAAAACTCGTTGAATGTGGGATAAAAAATTAGGCAAATAGGTGAACTACTGGCCAAGGCAAGAGAAAAACCAGGAAAACGACCCGGTCATCTTTGCACTTTTTTTTACTGCCATCCACTCTGGTTATTGTCGTTATTGATGGTGGTTTTTCTGTGCAGCCTCGGCCTCGGAACTTTTTTCAGGAAAATGTGAAAAGCCATCACCATTAACACTAGGGATGTTTTTTCTGTAGGGAGAGATTTATCGAGATATGTCCTGCCAGTGTTGTTGCATGAAATATATCGAAGCTTATTTAAAGATTTATCGAGAAATGCACTATCTTTGTGGTTTTTGATCAAAAATATCGAAGCTCATGTAGAATTTTCTAAATGTATCAGGGGGTTTGTTACATTCCAATATTTTATAGTATAATAATTAAATATATTTACTTTAATGGTTTTAGCATAGAACTGTGTCTAATATCGTTACCAAAACTGGCAAAATATCGAAAATATCGAAAATATCGATAAGAAGGTATTGCATCATTAACAAAATATCAGTTAGGAATAGAGTGAAATACAATTAAATATTACATTATCATTGAGATTTTTATTCGCATTATTAAAAAAAAAAGTTGTATAATATCGATAAGTTTGAAATAATTGAAAAATCTCTTTAGATATCGATGTAATATTCGTGCCATCCCTAATCATTACCATTAGCTTCCACGTCGGTCGTCTGCGTGGGTAATTTTTGATGTCCACTGTCGCATATTGAGCTGAAAGTTTTGCCAACTGTGCCAAAGTTTCAGAGAAGGGGGCGCTACATGCAATATGAAAGTTATGCTTGCAATGCACTTAAAGTGGGGGAGTTGGGGAACCCCCGGGTTTTACTGTGCCAAATAGTTTCGGTAGGGCAGTGAAAATATGCAGGCAGGAGGAAGTGCAACTATGGAATTCAATTATTGCTAAGTGCCTGTAAGCCTGCGAGAAGGCGAGCTTTAAAAGCAAATAATGGCATTCTTTTAGGCCAAGTTTATAACGCTTTTAGAGGCGCCAAAAGCTTAAGGTAATTCAAAGATGGTTATCATATATATATGCTCTTGAAGTGCCTGACAGTGAATTTAATTACGCATTACCGTTTTCATTGTCACTTGATTCTTTAGCCATGTGTGGCTGTAGCCCTTCATCATCACTCAATCATAGAGCCCATCATGAGCTTCAACTTCCATCAATTTGTAATCCCATTCCGTTTTTCGAGCCCCATTCATTCTGCTGTCAAAGGAAAGCTGATTAACAACCCCATAGACCTTGTTGGATTTTCCCTTTTCCTCTGCGATGAGGCCTGACTTCGCTGAGGCGCCCCTGTCAGAATGTATCTCCTGTCAAAAATTGTATCTCCCCTCCCCAGTCACTCACTCACTCACTCAAATGATGAGGCCACAAAGAGCAGACCAAGCTGAAAAGTATCTTTTTCGCAGTCGAATCGTATCGTATCTTTCGTTGCCACATTGACAAAAGCTCGGTGTCGTCGTCGGCGGTGTTGTTGCAAGCGCCACGGCTGAGTGCACGCAAAGAGTATGTCTCTGGCCGAAAAACGCTCCCCAAAAATGGCTGTCAACGAAATTCGGTTAGTTCGTTTTGGGCTGTGGCCCTGTCACCTGACAGTCGCCGCCGATCCCATTTCGGCCCAGTGTCCTGCCCGTCCTCTATAGGCCCCCAAGTGCTTATGGCACATTTATCCTATACTTTCCCCCATATTTACTTGCTTTGTCTGTTTGTTTACTTAATAGATGTAAGGGCTTGAGCTCTGCTGTGTATATTATTGACAGACAGGGTCTAAATAACAACAGCTCGAAGGACAGCACAGGGAAAAATGTCCCCTTAATAATGTCGTTAAATCCATTTAAGATAATTTTTAATGGTTTAATTGTAATTATTACTTTAAAAAATTAAGTGGCGCCTTACTAAGGTCCTTAGATATAATTTAGCTTAGTTTTTAATGTTTTTTTTATTATTATAAATAAATAAATAAAAGTTTAAATATTTTAGTGCTGTATGAAAAACAATCGAAATAATCGATAAATATCTCATTCTTAAATGACGTCTATCTGTTTAAGATTTATATAAGATGCACCAGACGTTGTAACCAACTTATAATTTAATATAATATTATATATATACAATCAATTGAAGTTGCGTATTTTTGACGCTTCAACGAAACTCACGATGAGTAAAATAATCGATATGGATTTCAATATCTATCGATAATGTTTAATCATATTTGAAAGCTTATTTTCCTGATTTTTGCCAAAGTGCAAGGACAACTGTAGAGATTCCACTGACGCAGTCCTGACATTTGTTACAATCGCCGAGTCCTGGGCGGCGCTGGGCTATGGCCGATGGGCGTTGGTGGGTGGCAGTGGGCTTTCGTCAGTCAATCGAGCTGACAGCTCACAGGAAGTTAAAGAGGGGAAAAGGAAGCTCTAACGGAAGGAAGACACACTCACTGAGGCGACAGTTTTACATAAGAGCGGAGGTGGGGATTTCACCACTCGCTGACGCTGAAAAGTCGCGCGTTTTGTAAATGCTATTTACGGATTTATCGATCGAATTAATACGTACAAAGTGCTTGGCAAAGGAAGCACGCTTTCGAAATTGGCTTTAAATTTTAATGCAATCGAAAATTAATCAATGAAAGTGAAATACCAACATTTTGTTGGCTTTCGACCTTTCCCCTCCATCCATCTATCCATCTTTCCATCTTTCCATCTATCCATCCAACCAGGGCTGACACTGTGTCAATCTGGGCAATGTCCTTACTGAGGCATTACTCATACGTCACGTTGTCCCCGCATAAATCACAGAGCACCCAAATTTGTATATGAATCATTCTAACTTTCCCCAAGGCTGATGTTGATGGCGACAGGAAAATTCCGCAATTAAGACGGGGTGGAAAAATCACAGAAGAAAGAGATTTATTAAGCGTAAGCGTAAGCGAAGGAATAAAAACGAATAAATTTTTGTTTGCCATAAAAGCAGGACGGTAAAATTGCGAGGGAGGGAGCCCAAGCTAACGTTGTCTTGGCAATGGAAAAGCCAAGATAAAGTGAGCATGGGGAGGGTGCTTTCTTCCAGACTTGAAGGTTGTTCTCCGCCAGAAAGAAAGATAACCCCAGCCAAAACGCTGAGAGACGAGAATAACTTTTTGGTGGGGAAACAAGTCGGTTGACCTTTGTGTCGCTGCAATTGTTACCAAAAACTTCGGTTTTGGCCATGGTCAGAAATGAAAGTAAAAGGTTGAATATGTCAGGCGACAAACTTAAGGACCACCCCAGACATTCACTAGTTTAACCGTATTTTCATATTATAGCAATTATTTATAATTTTATTTAAGTCTGGATACGATACGACTATAACTTGTAGGACACTAGCTGCAAATTACACCAAGAAAAACGAGCAACGATTTAATTATTTTATAAGTTAGGTACAAATTTAATTAAAGTAACAATATACCATATCGATAGGTAAATCTAAAAAAAAAACCCTTTCCGTAGCTTTTACATATATTGTTCTTAATATATGTTTTCAGTCACATAAAATATATTAGTATATTTAAATGTTTGTCAAACTAAAATATCAAACGGGTTTAATTATAAATAAGAATTATCGGAATAATCGAACCCTTTCCGTAGCTTTCACATACATTGTTCTTAATATATGTTTTCAGTCACATAAAATATATTAGTATATTTAAATGTTTGTCAAACAAAAAATATCAAACGGGTTTAATTATCGAATAAGGAAAATATTAAATTCTGTAACAAATACATTTCAAATTATAGCTAGCAAATTATAGTCGATTGCTGATGCTTATTATTCCAATAATATGTGAGCTAAAAATTCATAAATACATCTTATATAAATATTTGAAGCAATTATCGATATCAATATCGATATTTTCAAGATTTTGTAATCAACAATGTTATAAGGGTTTATTAGTGCATACAAAACTATATTCAACTTTAATTAAAACCTTTGTAAAAGTCAGAGGTCGCACTTTGTCAAAGGAAAGCTTGAGGAAAACCCCGTGCCCGAACAAGTGGAACCACATTTTCTAATTACACACATACACACACAAAGTAAAAGAGAGAGACCAGAAAAGAGTGCTGTAATTAAATAAATGAAAATTAAATGTATTACGGTTAATTATTGACTTGGTTGTGGCTTGGAATAATTAAGCAGAGCAGTGCTGCGTTTCCAAAAGCTACCACAGTTAGATACGAATAGATACGTATAGATAGAAAGATACATCCATCCATCTATGCACTGCGGCATTAAAATTTTATGGCATTTCGCTGATGGCTGCACAAAACTGTATTTTGTGCTGCGTTTTTCGCTTAAAAGCCCAATGAACAATTAACGCGCTCAGGGGCCACACAAATTGCAGTTGAAAGTCCGTCAAAAAAAAAGGCCGCAGCAACCACCAACCCGGCTAAAACCCAGCAACAAATTCCTTGCATTTTGTAATGGAACGAGAATAAATTCTAGTGATGGCGAATAATGAGCGCCATTTTTGGGAAATCGCTGCGGAAAATTTGATTTGCAATTGGACATTGTGCAATGCAAACAATGCAAATTGCAGCCGAATGGAAAATTGCATTCAAAGAGAAGTTCTAGTATAAATTCTATGAAAACTGAGTAGATAAGGCTTTCTGGGATCTTTGTTGGAACAATTTCGATGCAATTTATTCGAGCATATTTTCCACAAAATAAACACAATTTGAAATGGTTCAGAAAGCAACAATGAACAAGAGTGGTTGTCGGTGCAAGAATAAATGAAAATTAATTGGAAACTACATTTTTAAGGGTTTGGAAAATAAAAGAGCCTAAAATAAACACATATTTTAATTGTTATTTACATATGTATATTGTACTGATTCTTTTTAAGGGATTTTTTTTAACCAAATCATACAAAACCTAATGACAAATGGAGTATAGAGAATATGAAAAAATTGACAAAAATAAATTTCATTATACAAATATTGTAACAATGTAAAAATATTAGATATTAATTAATTTAATTAATACTACGTTTTATTGCAAAATAATGTAAATATAAATTTCCAAAATGTCGATTCTATAAATATGGATAGTTCGCAAATGTTTGACAAACTATTTTAATAATGAAACACTCTCGATTCTCCACTGTTTCCACCTGAAAAACCCTTAGGAATATAACCAGCATTTTCTAATCGGAAAAGTCAGGAGGAAATCAACCGAAAAACCCGAAAAACTTTCGAAAATTAAATTGCAATCGGCGTAAAATGCAGTTGAAAAGTTGGCATTGCCATGGCAACAGCAACACCAACGAAAGCAACACAAAGGCAACAAAACACAACATACACACACTAACAATGGCAGCAGAAACAACAATAACAATAAACAAAGGGCGTGCAAACAAAACGCACGCCTCAATGCTCCAAAAACAATAACAACTCAACAACAACACCAACAATATGCGTCCCCAAAGCAAGAACAACAACAAAGGACGGCAGGTGACTCCATCTCTCTCTCCCAATCTCTTTCACTCCCCCCATTCCGCTTCTACTCAAGAGTTCAAATTGGAATTTACAAAAAGCACGCTATTCTTACGGTCGCCGCACATTGAATTAAATTAAAACAAATTCGCGCAATAAGTCTGAAATAAAACGCACTTGAAGAATGTGTGTGTCTGTCCATTTATATTTAAAGTAGCTTAGGCTAAAAATAATAACAACTTTTGATAAGCTGCCGCAGCACCGCCGGCTAAAAATAACAACAAGTGGGCGACAGAGCCAGAGCGAGAGCGAGCAGGAAGGGGGCGATCGAAAGAGTGACAGACGAACGGACAGAGCAGGTCAGCCGGCTTAACAGCCACAGCCCTCTCTCTCGCACTTTGTCGGTCAAGTGTAGATCCAAAAATTCCGAAATTAGAGCTTTCAATTTTACCGTTTGTCGAGGAGGAGCTCTCAATCTGTCGCACTCTATTTTTTTTCGGATTCTCTTATAAGCTTTCCACACACATAAATTGACACTCCAAGAAATGGTTTTATAATTTTAAGTTTCAAAACTTTACAATTCGTGATAAAAGTCAATTTAGAACTTCATTTACGTTATTACTACTTTTTAGGAATTTTTAAGTTCTGTATGATACATTGACTTTGTCCAATAACTTAAATCCAAGACTTAAATAATTTTGAATAAAAGGAACCTAATGTTGTGTTATCTCTGTCAGTATAATTGCACTTCTTATGTTTTAATATTTGATTATTTTGTTTAAGAGTCATATAAAATGATTCATTATTTAATCTTTCAGTTAGTAGTTTGATAATTATTTCAATAAATTATCGCGGAATGCCTGTTATCATTCAATATTTGTGATTCTTTAAACGTCTATGTTTGCTTTTCATTTAAATCCAATTAAATTTCGCACTTATATGATGTTTATTTTAATATTTACCTAAACAAAGCGGCTAAATTCCAAGGGATTATTATATTTTGCCAATTGCTGCCGTCTTTTCCACTGAATAATTATTTTCCGGTTTTGTTATTATTATTGAAATTAAGATTTTCCCGTTCAAGTAAATTGTTGTTTAAATTTCTAATTCTTTCGTTCGATCTACCTTTTTTTGTTTTTGATTTTTTCTGGTTTTGTTTTATGTTTAGTTGCCGCAACTCCATGCGAGTAAATCGAGCATGACAATAAACGAAACAATCGGCGCAGATTTGAAACGCATTGCTAAACTTGTTTACGGCACAACTAAAACAACAATAAACAACACACGCGGTTGGAGCGGAAACTCAGATCTGACCAGAACAGCAGTGAAGAGAACCGAACGAAGCACTCTACCAATTGCAACGATGATGTCCAATCGGAAAACCGACGACGACGAACCGCTAGCGAGCAGGGCAAACAAAAGACTGAAATCCCAACTGAAAACTGTGAACAGAGCGGAATGGAAAAAAAACGAGCCAGCTTCAAGTTGGAAGTTGCCGCTGCTGCGCCAAAAGTTGCTGCTGCTGTCGGGCAATAACAGCTGGCTGCAACAACAACGACAACGATCGAACGATCGTGTCTACCGATAGCAATTGTAGCGAGTACACCGAAAATACTATTTATTCTTATTCTTTAATGCTATATAAAAATGTTAATTTGATTTCGTAATGGAATATGAGAAAACCTTTTTTTTCTAACTGAAAATTAAGAAACAGATATATTTATTTTAATAATAATTATTAAAATTAAGCTGTTTTCCCCTAAGTTCGCATGAACCTTCCCTTTTACGAAAATGATATTTAAAAAGTATTATTATGAAAAAGTATTTTCTAACAAGTCATTCTAATTTCTTTCAGTGCCCATGTGAGTGTGTACAAAGCGAGTGCGATTGTGTGGGTGTTCGCAATGCAAGAGCACAAGCGAAGAACCAGCAACAACAGTTACGGCAATTGCTGAAAAGGGAAAGGGCGCTCAAGTTTGTCACAGCTAAAAGAGAGCTAGACCGAGAGAGAGATGCCCATGGAGATATACGCAACAAGTCAATGCCAAATGGTTGTTCGTAATTTTCTAGTTGCAGACTAATTAACCCATTAATGGGCTCACGTATAAAATATAAAGCTATTAAAAATATAAGTCTGACCTTAATAGTCTACTCATTGGGGACAGAACACAATTATCTCTTAATGGGAACTGAATCTTAGAAATTTCTTTAAATAATTGCTATTTTGAAGTACTTCACGACAAATAAAAAGTGTGTTTTTTTAGCATTTAGGAGAGTTGTTACTTGTAAGGAATATCTGAAATAAAAGTTTCTTTAAAGAACCATAAATCAGAATTACAAGTGTGAATGGATTTCTTGCCACTTTGTTTGCAAAAATGATTGCATACTTTTCTGCAGCAGACAATTTTTCAGCTGGCGAGTATTATAAATCTCTTTTGTGACCTTAATATGATTCCAAACGAATTGAAATTTGATATGTGGGTTGTATTTAGTATAGTGCATGGTTTATTCTTATTATTATTATTATATTATTATTAAAAGAATTAGTAGCTACCTACAAAATGTTTTTAAATATTCGGAAATACTTCATTTGTACAAATTAACAAGCAATACCTGTGTGAGCCATGGAGATATATAATTTTATGCCCTAACCATGCTAATATCCTATCTAATTATTTTCAATTGCAGAGTGACCACTGTAAGTGTCCACCCATTCACACTGATTTCTTATAATTTCGTATAATTTGCAGTGTTCGATATCAGTGAGCCGAGCAGAGACACTAATGACACAAACCGGGGAGAACAGAACCTGGTTGGTGCTGATGATGAGGCGGAGGGCAAGGAGAGTTGGAAATGCAGGTGCCGTTATAATGCAATGCAATGCAATGCTCAAGAATTGATCATGATCGCCGTTGCAATGATGATGAAAAGCGCACATAGCACGGAAATGCCATAGAAAATTGCTTAATGAACCGTTCGCAGCGGCAGCAGCGCGTCTGCTCCAAATGGCATTGGAGCTATGGCTATATATTCTCTCGTCACCCAACCAGTCCAATAGATCAGAGTGGACCGAGCCAAATCACATAGCAAGTTCAATGCCATTAGGAAAAAACACACACATCCAGAAACTATTCTCCCCACTGCCATAAAATGGATTAAATATGTATAAACACGGAAAACACTTCACATATCTCTCCCGGGCGAACACAAAAATATTTATTGCGTAGGAACCCCAAACGACGGACCTGCACAAAAATAAAGAACACAGACTGCACACAGAATTTTCTGGATTTTACCTGCACACTCGCTGCCAGCCCGCCTTTATTTATCTTTGTGTTTTTATTTTATTTTTATTTTCCCTCACTTATATCTTATTTCACTTTTTTTTTACATATATTTTGCACAAGTTCTGCACTTCAAACTGAGCTGGGATCGGATGGAAATCGGGGTAGAGCGGGGCTCGATGAATGCCGATGAGGGGCCAACTTTAAATGGATGCAGGAGGGAAAATTTTAAGATGAGATTGCTGCATTCGAGGCCAGGTAAATCGAACGAGTAAAGCTGGCAAAGAAATATATTCAAAACACTCCAATCAAAGTTGTTGAGATAATGAGGGGGATCTATTGAAGTTTGTGGGTATAAACCAGTCACAGGAATGATTAGGAAAGCCGCATTAAATATAAATGGGAAGGCAGCGAGTCATTACAAGTTTTCTAACTAGGAAAATTCCCAACGGGGTTTTGTCTAGCTGTAAAATGACGGTAACCAATGGATACTGATGAAGGAAGTGGCTGCTCCCTTCTAAATCAGCTGGATCAGTCTTTACGAATATTTATAATTGTTTGTTTAAATCAAAAAGGCTTAAGACCGACTCAGCCAGAACCGTTTTTAATCACTGGACGATTTAAAATCTTTAAAATAAGTAATAACACTTTTTATTCTCTTAACTTTAAGCTTATTTAATTCCAAATAAACCCTTAAGTGCTTGCAAATTATTTGCCTTAAGACCAGCCCAAATTCCTGGCATAACTAAGGTGAAAAGCGGTCTAAAGGCGTGACCCCGCCTCGTGTTATATGGCAAATATCCGCTGGTATTTCGCTTTAAATGAACGTTTTATTTATTTTCCTGACCATAAACATTTATACGACCTGCAGTGCCAATGGATTTTCAATAAACGTTCCCGCCCGTAAAAAAGTTAAATCGCAGGTAAGCCCCCTCTTCAACTCACCCGAAAAAAACAGAAGGGGATACAATACAAGACAACCAGTTCGAAGGTCGAAGTGCTCAATGGTCGACGTGACTCACCTGTAAAGAGAGAGAGGGAGAGGTGGTTAATAAGTAATAAGTAATAAGTAACTTTAATTTATATTGTTGCTCTGCAAATTATGCATAAATCATAGCATGTTAATAGGCGACTTACGAAAGAAGGCGATCAGATAAATTTTGGAGTGGTGCAAAAGTGATGAAGTCACGTCCCAGCGGCGAGTTTGCCGGCACGTGCCGTGAAAAAATAGCGACAAAGCATAATTAACTAATTCATTTGCCAGACAGCCGGCTGGAAACTCAAACTGAAAAGCTTTGCCAAAGGGAAATGGGTAGGAAAGTGTGGAATGGAAATGAAAGCTAGTGTGGGTGGCCGCCTTTGAGTGAAACTCACTTCGAGTGAGATAGTTTTTCATTGCGGTTCTAAGCCTGGCTGTTGTTTTTCTTTGCCAACATTTTATTTTGTTTTTATATTAGTTTTTATTTGCAAACATTTTGAATTGCTACTTGTCAGCGTTTTCTTTTTAGCTCTTTCTGTTTGTGTCTTATAGTTTATGCCTGACTTTTATGACTCCTTCTCGGCTGTGTATTTTAATTAAAGTTCGCTTTTATTGCCCAAAAAAGTCACGTGACATCGTTGTCGGCTGGAAGGCGCCTCGACCATAAAAATCTGAGAAAAGGACTTGAGTTTCTGGCGTCCCCGATTAATGATCGCTTTGCTTTTATGCTAAACGGAAGGCCATATCATATTTCATCCGTGCTCCATGATCGGAAAGGGAAAGGGTAAAAGTTCGAAGAGGAGTCATCAGTCTCGGCAGAAGTCTTGGAAATGCTGTTATTAAGTTCACAAGAAGACCAGAACGAGGTTAATCCAATTAGGGCTTAAAATGATTGAGCAACGTTTTGGGAATAAAGGGGACATTATGATGACCCAATTTAAAAGGAATTGATTTTTAGAAACAAGCTGTGTTGAAGACTATCAAAAGATGTTGAAGGTTTTACTACTTAATAAATAAAGTTATTTCCTTTAAAAATGACTTTATTTAATGACTCTCCACTAAGTCAACTTCAACGACTTTAATTGGTCCCTCTTCCATACCCTTGATATGATCACATCAATCCTCCTTAAAGTAATAAAGCTCGTCACAGCAAAAAATGCAAATTAGTCCAGAGTCCGGCCAACTTTTTAGTGTCATTTTCTGAGGGCAAAACTTTTCTAAGCGCCTGTCCCCGAAAATGTTGAATTATGCAGATTGTATACCCCTTTTCAGGCACAAAGCAAACAAACACACAAGCCCATCCGGGCGAGACCCACTTCAAGTGAAGGACACTTTGGAAGCTTACCTCCTGCAGGAATTCACAACTCCTCCTTTGGCTGCGATGACAAAGCTGTCACTCCTGCGGCGGCCTGCGACCCGATATACGGGCAATGGGCCACGGTCTCGAAAATATATCCAAAATACAAAATATTGGGTGTAAAGGTGAGTGTAAACTGTAACTGCTAACTGAGTTCGTGGGTCGTGCGTGTGCCCGGTGTTTGTGAGGGAATCGAACTAACACGAGAACCGAGAGTTAAGCTCAACTTAATATATTTTGTTGGAAAAACATATTTTTAGGTATTTTTCCTAAATTAGGCTTAGAGAAGTTTCATCAAAAGGTTGCTAGGTTTGGTTATAGATATAGATAAACTCTGAATTTATGGAAAATAAGGAGTTATATTAAAGCAATATTTTGATTATCTTTGGTAAGGATATAGCCACATGTACCTATCAATTTCAGGCACTTTTCCTGGCTTAATGACGCCACTGACTGCTTAAACCACCAAAAAGTCAAAACAATTAGTTGGCAATTTCCTCTCGGTTCCAAATAAATGTTGAGATACTTTTTGGCTTTAACTGTTACCTCGTGCATACGTGCACAAATAACAGTTATAATACGGTTTAAAGAAGCCCAAGGGAGAGAGAGAGAGAGAGAGAGAGAGAGAGGCCGAGGGGAGGGACAGACATCCACATCTGCCAGCAGATGATGAAACATAATTATGTTGAGTCACTCACGTAACTGAAGGATACGCCGAGAAGGGCAGCGGCCCAAATGTGGCTGTATCTGTAACTGCAAATGTATCTGTATTCTGTAGGTGGCAAAACGAGCGAGTAAATGGGAGAAACTCTTAAATGAAAGCGAATGGAAAGAGCAACAATTATATGGCACAATCCCTCAACCTAAGTCAAACCGAAATCAGCTTAAAGTTCTCCCATGCAATTTCCAATCGTTTTTACCATTTTCTCGAATTTCTTTCCAGGGTCTCTTCGGCTTAAATTGCTCAAAGAAAATAGCACATGCAGAGAGAATAAAATTGGCATTTAAGTTTAAATTTAAAAGGTATTCAATTTTAGCTTTATTTGCTTGCTTTTAATCCCAAATAATACTTTTCTTCAAGTCATTAACTCAACATGAAATATATAAAAACTCATCAAAAAAGCAGAAATAATGTAAATACGAATTGCAAATTAATGTAACTTTTAATGACCAAGAAACAGCCAAGCAAAAGTGCAAAAAATAGGTATATAAGAGTCCTTAGCCACGCAATGACTCAGGGGAACCACCAAAAACGCAAAGGAAAGCCCCGCGTGGCCCATAGAAATGCAAATGCAAATAAGCCAAAAGGCTGCAGCAAGATGCTGATGAGTCGGAAGGAAACTTCTGCACTTCCCACAAAAAGGAAAACTACATATAAAGCAAGAATAGAAGTAAAATAAAGAAAAGCCAAAACAAAAGTGAACTTGAGCCGCCGAAATGAGTGGAAAATCGCGGCGGGGAAAAGGGCGGCGGGGAAAGTCAGCCGAGTTCAACGCACCAACAATGGAAATTGGCAAACAAATGTCAGACGGATCCCGGCGACAGGACAAAGGCGTGCTCGTGGGCGGCGTGGGGCCATTGACGGGGGCGTGGCCATGGCCATGTAATAGTCTTGAATTACGCATTAAGTGAGATGAATTGCACAAAAATTAATTCGCAGCAAAACACACCAATCGGAGGCAGCAATAAAAGCGAAACGAGAACTTCACAGAAGCTGAAGCTTTCCAGAAAATTCCGCCTTAACTGTTGCTGACCAGGAAAGTGTGTGTGCTTTGCAGCCCCTCCAGCGGACACGTGCATTTTCCACATACACACACAAGCACTTTAAAAGAAAAGTAGCCTTGAGTTTCGAATAAATTCGGAAAAGTTCTGGCCTCAAAGGCGGTATAAATAACTCTAAAGAGTGGCCAATTTCAGGAAAAACTTCAAGAAAATGTTTAGTATAAAATTATTAATATTATGTATAGTTTCAAGAAATGATTGATGATTTTCCTTTAACTGTAATTTTTGCCATTAAAATAATTTGTATGCCAAAAACTTTGCAAATAATGTATATTTTTAAAACCACAAATCTTTGTATTCTATTTTAAGCCTTCAGGAAAATGTATACTGTATTTAAAACTCGAATATCTAAGCATACTCCACATTAAAAATCTAGTTTTATTCCCAGTGCAGGGATTTTTACCCTCTATACTCGGAATCAGCGAAAAACTTTAACAGAACGCACCTTGTTCTCAGCGTTTGGAATTCTTGGGAGCCTTTGTTTCTTGGCTTCCTGTTGGGATTTAGTCTGGTTTTTTCCTCCGTTTGCCTTTAATATCTTTCACTAATAACTTTTATGGTGAACTTTTCGCCGAGGTTTCCCTCTCGATTTACGTAAAGTTTGCCAGAGCTTGAAGGACACGGCGAGCTCTCTTCCGCCGCGACTACCGACTTGTTGGAGAATTCAGCGTGAACTGAACTCCGATGAGCTGGTGGCCTGGCCCCGAGAGACGGGTTTTTCAGAGAGGTTTTCGCCAAGTAATGTCGGAGGAGCGGCAGTAACCGAGATGCAACAATAAAGGCAACAACATTACAAGTCCTGAGCCAGGGAACAGCTGACTTTAGCCGGTTTTTACAAACGGCGAATAATCAGAGAGAGATTTGAGAGCAGTTCCCCCGTTTAAAACACTGAAAAATAATACCTATCTACAAGACTAATATTTTTAATGAAGCCTTAATCCTTAAACAAAGAAATTTAATATCTTTGTAATCATTTAGAATGCTAAGCAAAGAATACTGATGATGAGGACTTCATGTATCTGGTAGATTCTTAAATAATATTTAATTATAATATAATAATCCAATTATAGGTAAAATATTATTATTAAAATCCTATTTAAAATAATACTTATTTATGTTCTATTATCCACACAATGATAGGCACAAGATATTAATGTTTTCTTTAAAAGAAACGAAATTCAAAAATTTTCCAATAAATGAAAAAGGTCCTCTACGTAAAATGTATTTATTTTATTTATTAATTTAATTTAAGCTAAGCAAAGACTTCTGATAATGAGAACTCCTTGCATCTGACAAATTTTAAATTAAAAAGTGTATTTTAATATAACATAAATAAATATTATTTTAAAATCTGTCAAGATCTGTAAGATTATAGGCTCAAGATAAATTTGTTTAATTTAAAAGAGAAGAGATTCAAATAATTTTCTAATAAATAAAAGAAATATATTAATTCGATTTTAATTAAAATATACATACTATTCATGATAAATATTTTTGCAGCCTGGCAAGGCTGTTTTTACTCTCAGGACTTACACTAAACTTCTCTCTTGTCCTTTCAATTCGCCGTGGGCAAAGCACTTAGCTCTCTCTCCTATGTCCTCTCTCGTTGGATATATTTTGTTTGTACCTGCGCATTGGCAAGGATCTGAACAAAGCCGTTATTTCCTCCACCCAAAGACTGGAACCCTCTGTCCCCTCCACAGACGTTACACTCAATAAAGCAACTATAGTACTACACAACAGGCCCCACCAAAATTGAACAAGTTGCCTGTGCCCCGTCGCCACTTCCTCCCTCGCGCGTTTAAAATTATGTTTGTCGAAGTTCTCGACTGTTAAATTTTGTGGCGTGCCCCCATTTTGATCAGATGGGTTTAGAGGGTTTCCAGGGGGGTAGTTAAAGGTAAACGGGGCTGACGGGGCCGAAAGGGAACTCCAAATTGCAACCACAACAATCCGCGCAACAGTAGCGACCAAAAACAAACGCAACCCACACTTGACCGCATGCCACCGAGTTTGTTAGCAATCAAGACCACAAAATGTTCGCACACAGCGAAAAATTAGACCCGGTAATTGGTTAACAAATGGGGATATGGTTTCTAGTGTTTGTGTGCTCTATTTTGTGGCATTTAAAGACTGAATAGTATACACATTAAACATTATATCGGTTGTAATATTTCCAGAAGCATAAATTAGCTAAAGGTTATTTATAAAATTGTATTTTTTTGGGAATGAGGTTTACTTGTAATATTATGATAATAATAATAATGATAATAATAGGATATTTCTAGATTATATTCCTTAGAATAAATTGGGACTATAAAACGATATTTAAGTAAATCCCCGATACTGAAAAGCTTTAAGACTTTACAAGACTTTTAAGACTTTTTTCGGGAGATAAAATATTATGATAAAAAAAGGATTTTAAATTTAAGAAATCTTCTTCTTAGATTTCTGTTTAAAATGTTCCTAAAATCTGTTTTTCCTGTGCACCCCCGCCCACACCCATCAGTCGAATTCTGCGGTGTACCATGCGGCGTATGAGTAACGCCGAAAAGGGGAACGCCCGTCGCCTGCCGCCGCTGCCCGGCTGTCTTGCCCTGATAGTAATTATCAGGCAGTGCCGCTGAGCCGCACAAAGGGTTCATGTTGCTGTCAATGAAGCGCTACCCACTTGGACACGCCTCCGCAGCCCCCCTCAGTGAATATCGCTCATACGCCCCCCAGGTCTTTTCTGGGGCTTCCCTACTAGCTTCCCTACGACTTCCCAGGCACATTTAATGGGGTTAAGTGAGTTATGATTATTTCAGTGATAGGAGGAGGGACGGAGAACACATGCAGAAGAGGAACTCGGGGACTATACACACATACAGTGCGGTGCGGTTGCTTGGTTTATTTATGGAGCTACGGAGGAGGTCCTGGCAAGTCCTGGCGTAGACAAAAAAACAAATTAGAGCCGGGTGACATTTTTATTGCTATTTAGCCTGGTGTGCCAGAGAGTGTGTGTAACGAGAGCAATGCTCGACTTGCAGGGTAAATGAACTCTTTGTGACAGAAAAATTGCGAAATTTCCTTAGCCTTTAAAATTTAAAGCAAACACAGAGCCAATTTTCAATTACAATCGAGGCACTCGCAACATAAATCTCCAAGCAAAATCCCCTGACGACAAACGAATCGAAGATACCCCGGGATAAAAAACGGATGGAAATAAAAGTCAGAGACTTATAGGGAAGGCAGGGAGAAGGCATAGAGCACTGAAAGATATTTATCAATATTCCCTGGGTTCCTAGCTTAGATTACCTTCCTACACCGTTGAAAAGGGACGCCTCATTAGGCAAAAAAGGCCAACACATAATTATGGAAAGACGTTAAAAAAAGAGACAGAAAACAATAAGAAAACCAGGACGACCGACCGACCTGCAGTTGAATGTCCTTTTTATGCCACAACATGAACTCGTCGGCGACGACGGCAAAGGAGCAACAAGAAAAGTTTCAGCAGCTCCTAGAAATTGGTTCCATTATGAGGCCAAGCGACTTTCCCTTTTTCCCTTTGCCAGCGCAAGACGTAAGACGACTTTTAGCTTTAAGCTCTTTTCTTTTGCTATTTCGAAGAAAAATAAATAAATACCTTTGAGGGACCCCAAGTCTGTGACCCGGCGAGACAGCCGAATCGTAAACAGAATCCCAGCAACGCAAATACATCAAACACAACCACCTCTTTTTTTTCAAAAAGAGCCCCCGAAAAATGTTCAACTTTTTCATTTGTTTTTTGGCACTTCGGCAACAAAGCTTAAGTTAAACAAGTTTAGAAGGTTTGTGCCTCTTACTAAAAAAGTTTTCAATGCAATTCTGTTCTAAGTTTGCATTTGTAGGAGAGAAATTTTTTTTTTTTTTTTATAGAATATTTATATAAAAAAAAGGGTTTCATATTATTCTCCATAAAGTATACATTCTAGTTTATCTTTCTTAATGAATTCTTTATATTCATTTGTTTTTCATTTAATCTCAAAAATTTATATTATTAAAAAAAATAAAGATTAAAAAATAAAAATCAACATGAATTTTACACCAATGCTGCAGTATAATTTTTGGCGCCACCTATCTGTGGTAAAAAGCTTTCAACACAATAATTCCAACAACAAGAGCTTTATCAAAGACACAAACCAACTTGTTAGCTTATTTTTCAAATCGTTCTGTAAAATGTCCACTTAATATAATAACTTTTCAGTTTAAAAGCACCTGTAAAAGCAGAAAATATATAAATAAAATTTTAATAGTACATAGTAAATTTCCATATTTTGGGCGGTAGCAACTTTAGCAACAACAACAACCATTACGTATATAATAAATCGAATGTCGGGGAATAATTTTGATAATTTTATTTCGAAAAAGGTTAGTCAAAATTATAGCTAATCTACACAAAAAAAAATACTGGTTAACAAAAAAACACGCACGCAATAAGCAAAAACAGCAACGTAGGGTAGGAACACATAAACGAAAAACGTCGAAAAGATCGTAGAATGTTTTTTTAAGTAACATTTTTATTAATAATAATATACGCCTTAATCGCTTCATGGCTTCAGCATTATCCATAATATTTGTCTCTGGTAAATTATATAAACATTTAAATTATATATGCGAAATAATTAATGAATGCTACGTAAGAAAGGAGTTGAGTTCGCTGTCAAACTTAAACTATTAAATTTCGAGCTGAAAATATACAAAGAGATTTTAGAAAATATATATTTCATCATTAGTATTTTATGTAAATTATCTTTTTCATTTCGAATATTGTTCTCGTAGTTTTTTGTGCTTACACATTATAGGGGCATAGTACATAGTGTGGTTAAATTATTTAATTGATTAATTAATATGGGCATAATTAAGTAAACGTATAAAAATCATTGGCACAAGTTGCAGTCAAATTAACAATTAATTAAGAAATTAAACAGGAGAACACTGTGTTAAAGAATCAGCATTTTTAGAGAGAGCATTGATGAATGGAATCATAAAAGGAAAACAGAAGGTTCGTAACATAATTGCACTTAATATAACATAGAAATTGAGAATACTTTTGGTTCTTCTGGAAATAATAGCTAAATTAATCGTAAGATACATACATATATTAATATATTCCATTGCCTAATGACTAATTACTGTAAATGGAAACTTTTTAAGTGCACTTGGTGGCTACTAAATCGCAGAGGAGATGTTATAGGAAAATCATACATAATAATTCTCCTCCGCTTCACGGTTTTCTCCTCATAATTACAATTACAAACAATAACAGGCAGCAGAGCCTCAGAGCCGCGGCGCAGATACACTCTCAGGCGAGCGCAATTGCAATAATGATAATCACACCAATTACGATCAGGCACAAAGTGAGCAAATCGCTCGGCGTAATCAGGCCCACGGTGCAGGCGACAAAAACGTGCTCGAGAGTGGTCCAACCGCCGCGGGTTGCTCCAACCGCCGCGTCCGCCGCTGCGGCAGGTGCTCCAAGGCGTCCCAGAGGCTGCACCTCTCGCACCTCACCGAAAACGGACAGAGCCTTGGAGCTGGTGGTAGGCTGTTCATCGTCATCATGGTGGTTATTATCATCATTAGCTGGAGCTTCCCTCGCCGGAAGTCCTTTGCGACAATGTGTCTGCGTCTCAGTTACATCGCTGCTACTGCCACTGCCTTGCCTCGCCTCATTACGTGCTAAAGTATCCTCATCATCATCAACCTCTTCCTCGGCGGCTTCTGGTTCTGGTTCTCGTTCTGGTTTCAATTCCTCGTCGGCCACTTGGGTTTCGTAATTCAATTTCACCTCGGAAATGCTCAGGTTGAGGTGAGGGGTCTCGTAAACGATGCTTTTGCGACGTGCGAGTGGGCTAACCGAGTCACATTCATCCAATTCCAGTTCATTCAACTGATCGAAGGAGGTTTCGTTAAGTTTACTTTCGTTAAATTCGGATGCGTCTAGATCTAAACTCACTATGCCACTTAATGAAGTTTCGTTGAGTGGACTTTCGTTCAGTTGAGGTTCCGTTTCGTCAAGCTCAGTGTTCTCAAATTCAGTTTCGTCTAGATTTATGCTTTCCATCCCATTTAATGAAGTTTCGTCGAGTTCTGATTCTTCCCTTGGAATTTCACTAATATCCAACTCATCTAGCTCATCGAAGGAAGCCTGAAGCATTCTCGAAATTAACTCTGATTCGTCAAGTCCAAAATCTAATTCGTCAAAGGCGGATTCGTCAAGTAGGCTTTCATTAACTTCAATGGTGGCAATACTAGTGTCAGTTACTTCGTCGGAAGTGTGTCTTAGCAACGTCTCAGTTGTCAGATTGTACACCTCTTCGCTAAGACTAACAGCTTCGTTAAGTTTTAGTTGCAATTCTTCTGCTATCAGCGATTTTTCGGCCCCCAAAGATTCTTCTTCAACTGTATCTTCACTACTCTGCCTCACAATTTCAGAACTAGCTTCATTTACGGTTTCGTTTAGTTCCAGCTCTTCCCTTAAGCTCTCCTCCAGCTCTTCCTCGGTGGGAAGAGGTGGAAAATCTGCTTCCCTAACCGAAAGTGGAATCTCCAGACACTCGGTATCGGTTTGCTCGTCATCCGTGGACTCCGAGGCACTGATCGAAACCTCGGAAACGTAATGCTCCCTGACCTCAAAGCGACTATTGTAGACGGTTTGCAATTCCAACGAAGCGTTCGCATGACTGGTTACCAAAGGGTAGTCCGTGAGACTTACATTCCCCGAGTCCGGATTAGAGGAGGTCTCCTCCAGCGAACTCAGAGAATCGAACTGGGTGAGGGCGGGATGGCAACCTCCTTCGGGCAGAAGACACGCCTCTGCCTCCTCCTCATTATCATTATTATCTTGATCCATGACAATGCGAATTTTGCTGGCATAAATCCGATTAAAGTTTGGCGACAACTTCAGCGTGGTGGAGTCCACCAGTAGCTCCTCCTGATCCTGTTCCGGGATCGTCTCTAGCTTATAACTATGGCTACTACAGGAGCTAGCACTATCGTTAGAGGTTGTATGGGTTGAGGTGTTGGTATTGGCATTGGCATTGGTGTTGGTGTTGGTGTTGGAGTTGCTAGTAGTAACATCGAGTTGAACATTCAAAACGGGATTAGTAGCGCTATTAGCTGGATATAGCTGGGCGGGATTAGTAGCAGTAGTGGCATTGGCAGTGGCAGCAGTTTCGGATTCGGGCGAACTCGGATTCGGGGCCTCGGTGGCTCGGTTGGGATCGTCTCCATTACCTGTGGCGTTTGTCGTCAGCCGGTTGCTGTTGCTGCGATGCTTGGGCTGCTCCTCGATGCCAAAGATGGCGGCCAGCTCCTCGCTGGAGTTGTACTGCAACGGCGACGAGGTGGCGGAGGAGCAGGAAACTCCACGCATCCGCCGCTCGCCCACCGGCGTTAGCTGCAGCGGCGGCGGCGACGATGATGAGCCACCCGAGGCGGTTGGATGCGACGACTCCTGCTGAATGCTGGGATTATTAGTGGTGTTACTACTGATCGTCGTGCTCATCGTGTTCGTGCTGATGGTGGTGCTCTGCGGTGTGGACTGGCCCTCGTACGAGGTGGTGCTGAAGGTCTTGATCGGATCGGTGCTGGGTGCATGGCAGTCGCTGCTCTGCGACTTGATATAGTCGCTGGAGGAGTACGGATTGAACGAGGTGATGCTCGAGGAGAGCGGTCGACTGGCGCGCGAGGGACTGGACGACTTGGCCAAGCAATCGCTGCTCGAGCTGAACGAGCTGGCGGTGGTGCTCACATTTGGTGGGAAGCTTCCGCTGCCGCTGCCGCTTCCACTGGTCAAGCTGGGAGCGGTCGTGCGCTGATCATCGGTGGTGGTGGTGGTGGTGATGTTGGTGTTGTTGGTGTTGTGGGTCGAATTCGAAGCCGAGGCCGAGCCCGATCCTGTGGAGCTACTACCCTTCGCCTGGCGCTCGCACTCCTGCATGATCTTGTCAATCTCCTCGAGCGTCTGGCTCTTGCCGCCGGCGCGGTTCTCTGGAACGGGACAAACGAGAGTGGCGTCACCCGGCGCGTTGGTGGTGTTGCTCATATTACAGGTGTCCACCAGGTTGTCGTAGTCCGGATTACTGTTGGCCAGTTCGCTCAGCTGACGCATGCAGCGCCTGGCTATGTGCTCGATCTTGTCCGACTGGATGGGATCCAGTTTCTTGATGAGATGCGGCATCACCAGCTGCTCGCCGCTGGGCAAAGTCTTGGTGGTCTGCTTCACCTGGAGGGCTTCGTGAACGATCACTGGCGGTTCGGTGGTCACAATATCCTTGAGGATCTTCTCGCAGACGGCGTTGGCCGCCTCGGAGACCTCGTCAATGGCCCGGATGAGCTTGCCCTCCTTGTGGAGCTTCCGCTGCGGCTTCTCCTGCGGCTCCTGATCCTCCTCCTGACCCGCATCGGGCAGCGTATCTAGCAGCATCTGGCCACAGCGCTTGGCCGCCTCGGAAACAGCCTCGATCTGCTGCAGTTCCTCCTCCAATCTCTGCTGTTCCGCATTCAGTTTGGGCCTGGCCGCCGTAATCAAAGCCTCCTTGCGGAGTTCGTTGAGTTCGTGGCTCAGCTTGATGCTGCTGGCTTGCGCATCCTGGGCGATCTTGTTGAGGGCATCATCCATAATCGTGGGCTCCGGCGAGAGAGTCTTCCGGGGAGCCGGCACTGGTGCTGCTCGCGGCAAGGGATCTTCTTTGATTAGCAGTCGCTCTGGGAGCTGGGCAATGGCTCCGCCCTGACTGGGATGCCGGAAGGGTATGTGATGATGCTTCCTGGCCAGATCCAGCTCCTCGTCCTGGGCTTTCAGCTTGCGCAGCAAGTCCAGTGTGGCTGGAACGTCATCAGCTTCGCCCTGCAGATTGGACATGCTGCCGGATCTCTCCAGGTTGCGCGTCAGTTCCATGTAGCTGCTCAGGTCTCCGCCAGAGGGCTTCGCCGCATCCCTTTGGATCAGGTTGTATATGTTGGCCGACTGCGTCCTCGTGGCTCGCTGCTTCTTCTGCATGGGATACACGAAGCTGGACTTGGGTCCCGGCGGATCTTTGCGTAGGGCACGCACGGCCAGATCATCCTTCACGATGTCCGGGGAGTTGGTCTTCTTCTTGACCCTCACAGGCTCCACGTGGAGGTAGTCCGATTGCGGAGCGGGCACAATGGGACCCACTGGGATGCCGAATGGCGGCTGCTTCTCGGACGAGCGGTGCTGGAGATTGGCCAGCTGCAGGTTCCTAAAGGCCACATCGTCTCGTACGGGATCGGGTTCCCCCGTCGGCGAATCCTCGTCCTCGTACTCATCCGCATGGGCCAAGGCAAACTTCTCAAAGTCACTGGGCGTGGGCACTCGCATCTTCGAGATCATATCCAGCTTGGGTTCCGCTTTCGGCTCGGCTGGCTCCGTCAGTCCCAGAGACTTGTAGATGGCCTCCAGTTCGTTGATGGCCTCCTCCAGATTGGCTGGCTTCTTGCGGGGGAAGTACACGGGCGCTGGAGGAGCCACCGCTGGAGTGCAGCTCAGCTTGCGTTCCGGATAGACAGGACCTGGTGCCTGCTGGTGCTGCTCTCGCTTCTCGGCCACATACTCCTCGTACTTGTTGGGCAGATCCTCGCCAGATCTCCTGTTCTGATAGTGATGCGGCATTGAGTTGGTCTTGTGCACATCGCGGTGTCGGATCTCCACGTAGTTCTGGTTCTGGCCAGACTCCAGGCTGGGCTTGATGTGCAGGCTTCCGCAAATGATGTTGCTATCCTGCTCCATCGGCGAAGAACTTACAGGTGGAGGAGCACTCCTTTTGGGCTTCTGAACCTCGGAGTACATGGGCATGGGGTAGCTCCTCAGTTCGCTCAGTCGCGAGCTGGAAAAGGAACGCGGCTTGGTCAGGAGCGGCTGCGGCTGCTGTTGCTGCTGCTGCTGCTGAGGAGCGGGACTAGGCGTGGCCAGGCCACTCTTGGAGGTTCGCAGTATGCCACTGGAGGCTGGAACTCCTCCTCCGCCTCCTGCTCTCTCGCTATCCAGTCTCCCCGTATCCATCATGTGTATGGGCTTCCGCGAGCGAGGCGTTGCATCGGCTACATAATGGAAATCAATGCCATTCGGCAGGGACTGCTTGCCGGGATGGGCATTCCGCTCCGAGCGAGTGATGAAGCGCCGATGGTGCGGCTGCTGGACCGGAGCACTGGCTATCGACGAGCTGGGCTGGGAGTTGAGCGAGTGCACCGACTGATAGTGCGGCGGCTGCCAGATTCGATCGTCGGACACACAACGACCGCTTTGATCGAAGGCGTACGACACGGGTCGCAGGTCCCCGGAACTGGAGCCCATCTGGAGCCCCGATCCCGAGCCACCCACATGCACCCTTCTTAGAGGATCCCTGGGCGGTGGTGGAGGCGGCAGAGGCTTCCTCTGCATCCTTCCACTCAAGTTCTGCAAGTGTATGTGACTGTCGTAGCTGATGCTCCGCTTCCCATCGCTCTGCATGGAGTTCTGCAGGTTCTTCTGCGGCTGCGGTTGCCACTGGACATAGCCACTGGAGGCGGGGTTCGTCGGCTGGTAAATGGACAGGGGCAGGGGCTGCGTCTTGTACCGCTGCTGCTGCTGCTGCTGCGGGACAACGACTGGTGCTCCTCCATGACTCTGTTCTCCATCGCGAGAGAGTCTCTTGTAGTAACGCTCATTGCGAGCCGCTCGACTGCGTCGACTCTGGCCCGGCGCCATGGAACCCAAGTGAATGCTCTCATCGCTGCGGTACTTTGAGAACGTGGAGGAATTCAGCGATATCAGCTCCTCCTCCGCTCCGCTGGAGTTGGCCACTCCCGGTGGCTTGGGCGGGCCTCCTCTCTGTGCCGAGCGGGACTTATGGTGATAGCCATTGCCCTGCGGCTGTTGCAGGAGTATTCTCCTGTCGAGGGAGTTGCTGGAGCGCTGGTAGTAGCCCGGCTGGTTTTGGTAGTACGGCTCCGGCTGTATGGACTCCAAGGGCAGGAAGAACTCGTTGTCTATGGGCGCCGGCGGGTGGGGAGGCGCCTGCTGCTGCTGTGGACTCACCACGATGTGATCGAATCTGCTGCTGCTACGCGACGATCCTTTGCTGCCGTGCTTTGCCTTTGGCTTGCTGGCCGACTGACGCTGGGCGGGCACAAAGCCCGCCTTGCGATCCTCCTCGCTGGAGGAGGCGCTTTCCGCCTCCTTCTTTTTGCGGAAAAGTCGGCCAAAAGACCATTTCTGTTTGCCGGAGAGCTGCTGTGAGGATCCTCCGATGCTGTGATTGCCTCTGAGTCGATCCATGTCCCCTTCCTGATCCTCCTCCTCCTGGTTCTGGTTGTGGATATGGTGCTGGTGATGGTGGCTATGGATATCCGCTGTGGTCGTGGTGGTGATCACCTTCGAGTCGTGATCGTCGGCGCTGTTGTTCCGGTCATCGGTCAGTTGAAGCTCCCGTGGCAGCGGCAGTTGGGGCCGCCAAGTTGTCTGAACAGTCTGTAAAAAGAGAGAAAGGGTATTAGATTTGTTGTTTATTTTTTTAATTTAGGGAACTTTAATTATAACTAAGCAGTTTGTAGAAGATTTAACTGAAGAACTTAATTAGTTCTTTGGGTTATCTGTAAGATCAAGCCTGCCTTTTGTATTTCAAGTAGAGGTTTCTTTAATTAATTTCATAAAATAACTCAAGCTCTTCTATCCCACTTATATATAAATATTCTCTCATTTTTTCCAACAACTGTCGAGATAAATGTAGGTTTTATTTGCTCTCCTGATAAGACATCGCGTTAACTTGTCCCAAACCGCGATAAGCACAACCCAGTCGGCCTCTAAACGCTCTCGAGGTCTCTGTGGTTTACGACCTCACGTCGCTTGCACATTTACATGACAACCAGAAATATAAAGCCATCTGATATATCGAGGGTCGTTGGTCTCTGAGAGTCATCTAACTTGGATCCATCTCTCTGTCCACCTGTCAGGTTAAAGTTTCTCGCTGTTCTGGGCTTTTTTCGCAAAGAATTTGCATACAGGTCGCTCCCACGCGAATTCAGAGAGCGGAAACAGCTAATTTTCTTTACAATTTAGATATTTAGCGTTGTACTTAGAGACAAGATTTCTAGATAAAGGTTCTTATCAGCCAGTCCGACTTATAAATAATGTATGATGTATTGCGGGTATTGTGTTTCTTGGAAGCAATTGAGCGAATTTACTCATGATCCATCACAGCTGGAAGAACCTAGCCTTTTTCTTGAAACTATTTAATCTTATCTGAAATTTGCTTATTTGCCAATTGAAAGGAAAGGAAAACAAACGCAGAAAACTAATTAAATTAATTAAATTTTACTGCCGGCCAGCAATTCAAATTCAATTTCCAATTTCAGTGCCCAATTTGTTTTCCTTTTCTTGCCTTATTTTTTGTGCGCGGATATTAAACGAAAATAAACCAAATTGCGTGTGAAACTCAACATATATAATATTTGTTTATGCCGAAAAGCTCCGGGCAATTGGGTTAATTTTGGGATCGGGACGCACTATTTCCGCCGGCTGACGCCATTCCAAATGGCAGAGAGAGCAGATCTCTGGAGGAAGATCCCATCCCCAAGGGTTACACTTGTTTCTTTAATGCGTAAACAATGAATGAGAGGAAACATAGGCCTTAAGATTATGCTCGTGTCGAATGACATTCGATATGGGGTTGGCATCTGTTAGGAATCGGATCACTGATCACGGATCACTTCAGGCTGTCATTGAAAAAGTTTTCTAATAAGCCAAACTACTCCATCTGGAAGTTATTGAAAGTTATTAATTCAAAATGCATAATCCATAAAGATTTCCTCAAAAATTTCCATTGCTGATATGTTTCTCTGTTCCAGACACATTCAAAGTCTCGTAAAAAATGTCAAGAACTTTTTCGACCGTATTTCAACAAGTTCCTAAACACATGTCGTCGTTTGGTCATCACACATTCCCTGACTCACACGTCAACTTTGATTTACGTTTGAAAGACTTTGTGTAAGGCTTTCCCAATCAAATTTTCAGTTCGTTTTCTTTTATAAAATTCAGAGGAAAAGAATATGATGTATCCAAAATCCTATGGATGAAACACATTCCTTCTATCCTTCTATATCCTATACCTTCAGCTGATCTACATTTTATTCTTATTTTCAAAGTCAATCAGGAGTTTCTTCTCCTCAGTCGCCTCTTGAAATCGTCAATTTTGTAGAACATTTCATAACGAAGAAGCTAGGATTTTAACTTCTCAAGAAGGGATATATTTCCTATTCCTATTCCTTCACATTAATGTCCTGATAAAGACTCGCTCTACATGATTATCGACCTTTGGATAAGACAAGCAGGAAAATGGTTTATCAGGGCATTAAGACCCTTTTACGATCGAGATAAAATCGAGATATGTAGCTCAGTTTTGAAGGAAAGATCTCCAAATAATAATTGTATAATTATATTATATATATTTTATATAAACACTATTTATGTAAATTACATGAGCGACTTTTACTGAGGGGTCTCGGCATTTATGGTGATCTAAACAGCTGCGTAATGTCGGGCAATGTGCCAGTAAAAATGTTCAGACTGACTAAGAGATGGCCAGCACAAATCACTCATACGCAATGCCGTACAAACAACAATAGGAACGAACGGGCACATATCAAACGTGCGATTGTATCTCGGGGGGAAACTATAAATAACACAGACAACTCCAGCTGCAAAACCGAAACAAGATTCCCCAAACTCAAATGGCAAATCCCCAAAAACGAAACAAAAAAAAAGAGCCCAAAAACTACGCGCAAAATGAGAAATATTTGGGAAAAAACTTATAAATAAAACAGACATCAAAAAGTACAAACTGGGAGGGAAATACAATTTCGCGCGATATATAGAAGAGTCTTTAGGACTAAGTTCCGATGCGATCCCGATCCGCCACGAACACGCGCGCTTTCTAGACTGATGATTATGGCTAAAGGAAAAACTTTCCGAGAAGATCGATTCGAAAAAGCTCCAAGAAGCTCGCCCCCAACTGGGCCCAAGAGTGGGCACAAAACTTAAGAGAACTTGCCGCGCAAAGGGATGGAGAGTGATTCCCAAGAGAACTCTTTACAAAGGGATTATGCCTGTCCCTAGGCAGTCAGCTTTTTCAATTAAGTAAACAGAAAGCCTATACTAGAATTGATTAAACTACGCCCTTCCAAATCACGATCATTAAAAGTGTATTACGAAGTCATTGAACTTTTATCCGTCCTGCCCCCGAGGGCTCTTAATTAAGGCCGAAAATACAGACAATTCAATTAAGTGCGAGAAGGGGGAAAACTCTCTGGGTGACGGCAGTTCGTTCAGCCATTCAAACATCCAAAAAGTGTTCAGAAGAGGCATCCATATAGCTGCACATATAAGTCACCTTTTGTCGGCCGATTAACAAGCCCATTAATGTCAGGCACAAGGAGGAAAAATTCGGATATGTGACCAAACTTCTGGTTATGAATGTCCCGCCCAAAAATAGCGCCTCTACAATGCTGATCGAAGATGCTCCACTTGTGTCAAATAAAGATGTCCAAGTGATTCACTTGGGTCCCGCCTACAATTATCTGTGAAAGGTAGGGAAAATGTTTAGACAGCTTTGGTGGGAAAAAAAGGGGAACACACAAACTATGCGGAAGATCTATAGAGATAGAGATAGAGATACAGATACAGATACAGCGGCGAAAAACTAAAGTGCACTCGAAAGTGGGTGAAGTGAGTTCCATCTAATTTTAAACCGGCATTTGCTATATATATAGTACGTTTAAAATCAGACAGGCATGAGGCAATATGGGTCACACTCCCCTACAGCGAGGAGAACTACTACCTGAGAAACCCCGCCTAACCTTGGGCTCTGGCTGCTCTCTGGCAGCTCCAATAAAAATTTATTTCAATCTGCTTCGCTAATTCAATTTTGGCAGCTGTGTGTGCACCGAGAAGTTAATGAACTGAAACTGCCTGGCAAGCCAATATAAATATACTCATAACATATATAAAACGAAAATTTAATTGCAAGTTTAATGACTTCAATTTGATATTTGACTTCAAAGCGTTTAGAGATTTATTCAGCGATTTGATCTGATCTACTGGCTGTATTTATAAACCCGGCAGCGAAGTTTGAATGCCGTTTTAAGTATCTGCCACATCCGCTTGCGAAAGTATCCGAAAAAGAACTTGAAATGCCGGCGAAAATATCTGTGTCAGAGCAGAAAATCCCCCAAGCTTATCACACACATTATGCAAAAGAGCCGAGCCGAGGTCGCCGCGGTGAGAATGAAGAAATTTCTGCTCGAAGCTGAGGTCTTGAGGCTGAAGCCCCGTCGGTTTGGACAGAAACAAGTGGTTGGCGGCCGGCACCACTTCTAATTCATTCGGGATGGCACCGAACAAACGAATGTCTCTGTCTTTTCTGCGGTGGCTGGTCTTCGAGCATGCATAATCTATATGCAGAGTGAGAAAAATCGAACAAAAAATACAAATTTTAACTGGAAACAAAGCATAAAGTGATCAGATATATTTATTGAACTAAGATCAGGGTGAAATTATTTGAAAAATATCAAAAAGTGACTATAAATAATATTAAAACTTCATTTTTAGGTTCGAATTCAGCATAAATACATATATTGGAAGTTCAAGATGATAGTTATTTGTAAAATCAACATTTTTAATAACAGAAACTACTGTCCAAGACTTGACTCAGATCCTCTGTAATAGCTTATAATTTTTATTTAAGATCTTCACTTTAAACCCCTATTTTTTCTTCAATGCATAATTATTTCTCGCCTTCGGACCGGGGTCAATAACACACCACTGGAACCATGGAGTTGGTCAGCTGGAAAAATGGGAAACTTCAGGAAAAACTTCTGGGGAAAACTCGCCCCCGCGTTCTGTGTGTGTTTCGGTTTTATTATTATTATTTATGCACAGCACGTGTTGCATTTCTTCTGCCTGCAACTTGCAACTTGCGGCCACACCAACTACGCCGAGTGTGTGTTGTGTTTGTTTATGCAGACAAAGCTAATGACTAGTGCGTGATATTGTGGATGTTGATGTTGATGTCGAGTGTGTTGCCATATTCCCATTCCCATTGTTGATTGTGCCTTGCGTGAGTGGGAGAAGCGAGGAGTATCATCGTTTTACATATTGAACCAGGAAGTACGCTTAGCTAACAACGTTTTTTTCGGAGGCATTTCTAATTATGCATATATTTTCGGCCACTTTTGACATGAGTTCGTAAGCCGGAAAATGTGAGAATTTGTTAGGCTGATATGGTCATATTTTTGAGAAGGGGTTAACATCATAAGAATTTTAAAAAGTTATTTCTGTGATTAATGAGTGACTTGCATTCTCCTTTTCTTACATTTTCCTCCCTCTGCTTTTTAAAGCCTCTGTTTTATCACTTTATATTATTATTTTTATTAATAAAAGGCTCTACCTCAGATATTAACCCATGTAAAGAACAGTCGGGGCTCGAACCCTGTATGAGCGAGATAGATAAAAGGTTGATTTTTTTTTTTAAACATACAAATTTATCCAAATGTTATACTAAGAAAATTCCTACACTTTCTGTTATTCCCGCTTTTTATCTCCAAGATCTAATTCACAGCTAACCTAGTTATTTTAAATTATTATACAGTAATTTTCCACTTCAGCTAGATGAAATATATTTCTTTTTTAACATTTCTTCATACCATAAATTCAGCAAACATTTTTTCGTTTCGAAATTTTTGCCCTGCTCTGCTCTCTGCCAAAACCTTAACAGACCATGAAAACGAAAAGCGATTTTGAAAGCAGCCACAGCCGCAAGCACATAAAAAGTGTTTTTTAATTTGTGGCTGTAATTTCATAAGAAAATAAAAATTCTGCGTAGCCGCCGCATATGAACAAAAATATTTTGCATATTTAAACGTAGACCAACACCGGCAGAAAAACAAACAGAAACTCTTCGCTTTCATTTTCCAAATGCTGTCGCCAGGCCGTTGAACTTTTCTCCAACAAACTCGCAGAGTTTGACACGGAGATCTTGGGCCTCTGATCGCATTGGTTTACACTTTACCTTTCCGGGGTGTTTTATTGTTATACAAAAACCGCCAACTGACTTTCACTGGACTGGACGTCATTAATTTTCACCCAAATTCGAGTGTGAGCTTAAGAAATCGGCATTTGATTCAAACAACAAAACAAAAACAAGAAAAAAACACATGTAAATCGATTTTTAATTGCTGCCAAAATGTGTGCGTTTCATAAGGCCGCTGGGAAAAACTAACAAGCAAAGGCGGCGCGTTATAAGTATGTATTTAAATTTATGAAAATTGTTTGTCGGATTATAAGATCCGAGGAGAGATTGAGTTGGAAAGCCGGCTAATTTGTAGCGCTTAGTTGGGTTTGCCTATTGATAGGGAAACACACAATCGAATTTGCATAATTACGCGAATATCTGTCGGAAGGCTGGCCTTTGCGTAAGCTTATGTTATTCGATAGGGAGCCGTCGTCGTGGGATTTGGGGGATTCATTTTTGGGGTTTTATTGAATGAAGTCTCAAGCGGAGCAAGGCAATAGGTTGATGGCTCAATCGGTGTTTTTTATTTTTAATTAAAGGTTATGAGAATGTTAAAAGATGCGTCTAATCAGTCAATCATTTTATCTGGCTTATACATAAATATCTTGCTGACAAAAGAGTCAAGTTTATGCAAATGAAGTCGTTCTGGCTTTTAGGCCTAATTTGACTGATTGGATTACTTGTTTTCATTTAAGAAGAAATCAGGGAATACATTAAACAAAGTTCTTGACAGTTTAAATTGTTTTATAACTTGGTTATCAAGTTTACTTAAATTCAATGTTCTGGTTTTTAAAGGCATAAGTTGAATGATAAGATTACTACTTTGAATAGTTATATATAAGTTCTTTTATACTATAAGAAGGAGTCTACTGTTCTTGAATAAATATAAAGGCTTCTTTTAAGCTTGTTTATCAATCTATAAATTGTTTATATAAGCTGTTGAAGTCTTTAACCCTCCCCTATTCAAACCAAATCAATTCAATTGACTCTATTTTATTTCCTTAAGAAATACCCTTCCTTGTTTAAATTGCTGTTGAATTAGCAGCTCAGAACTGAACGTCGAAGTAATCCAAATTGATTTTACGCTTCAATTTGACTGTAAAAATTAACACCTCGCCCAGTTTATTTTACTATTTATTTAAGAAATTCTAAAGACCATTTTCTTTCTTGTCACAGAACAAAAGTCTTTGAAAATCTGGCGTTAAAGTTTGTTTAGTTTTGCGTGGGCCATGAATAAAGTCGTATAATTTTTACGATCTTAGGGAAACTCCATTAAAGACGCTGGGAAACAAGACACAAAGCCCGATCTTTGTTACAGTTCACAGAGCGGAACATTTAACTGCAACAATGCATTTTTTGCACGCATGTCAGACGTTTCAACTTGTTTTTTACTTTTACGCCCTGAGATTAACAAGCCATTAACACGTCTCGAATACTTTCCAGACCCCGGGGACCTTGACCCACCGATCTGTATACAAAAAAAGAGGGTTTCGAGAGGAACGAGAGTTGCTTTGAGTTCGTTTACCAACTTCAATGTCAAATTGGGGCGTATACCGGAATTAATAATGAGTTATGAGGCTGGTTGAAAAAATCATACTCGAGTGTGTACGTCTAACACGAGAGAAGCGTGCATCTTCTTGCGCTATCCAGCTATTTCCGTAATATAGTATTATTTCTCAGCTTGAAAATGGCTTTTGCCATGGCCCAAAAAACCAAAAAATTCACATCATCATTTTTGTTTATAATGCGTACAAGCAACACACAAAAATTGAGCGGCAGCAGAGCGAAATGTTCGTGATCTTTTTTTGGAGGTGTGTTTAGGGGAAGATCTTGTGTGTGGCAAGATGGATATGAATTCAACTTTAACTAATTAAAAACAATGATCAGTTGAAGGGCACAAGCACAAGAAAAATAAACAAATCCAAAAGGTAAAAAAGAAGAAAGAAAATATTCATTCAAGTAAATAGTGGTTAAAAGCATTGATTAATAATAAAGCAAATTACAAAATATTTAATATGTTTCATGAAAAATAAGTACTTAGAGATGGACTCTCTTTATAACTTAAATATTTAAAATATATATTTATCCTAGCTTAATTTTTTCAGCAAGCATTACATTACATTAATCATCTTGCAAATTAAATATGATTCATGAAAAATAATTATCTCTATCTCTAGACTCTTTTTATAACTTAAATGTCTAATATATATAATTCATCCTTAATATTTTCACAAAGCATTACTTGCTCATTTTTTCAGCATATTTATATAGTTTCCCTCTCTGTATTTATTTTCAAAAAATGGTTTTTAGCATTTTCCGAGAGCGCGTGTTTCTATTTCAATTTTCTTTACTTTTTTGACAGGCAAAAAGTTAAGCTAAAAGCTAGAGAATATATTTCTTTTGGCACAACTCGCGATGTGCAAAATTTAGAATTATATATAATGTGTAATAACCACACAAGATGTATGTATATATATCTAGTTAATGCCGGCAAATATTCGTATATACACCTGAGATCATTGGAGGGGAGATATACCGCGAATTTCTTGCGTATGAATCACTTTTGAATCAGATTTTTTGTGTCGAATCAAATGTTTTGCGTTATTTATGAGGCTCGAGGGCAAGGCCAAGTTGTAGTGATTAAATTTAGTTTAGTTTTGGCAGACTTTAGCTAGACGAGAGAGAGAAACTATTTCGAAAGGGAAGTCAGAATATCCATTAAGCCTTACAATTTAATTTCATATATCGAGAGAGAAGCAACGGTTTTCAACATCCTTTGAGCCCGGTTAAGAGACCAACCAAAGCCGGAAGCGGGCATTTTACATTTCCGGTCGACAACTAAAAGCCGCATTTGAATGGGCAGATGTGATTATGGCTCGGTTTTGGCCAGATAATTACATGGCAAACTTTTCAATCTTCACAGTCAATGCGCCTCTGTGCCCGGCAGCCAAACAAACTGTGAACGGGGCACCCAACAGGTGCACTCATAGAAAAATCACAGGTAAGAATACAACAAAAATGTAATTTTCTAGTTTATAACATAAAGAGAATTATGTAGATAAGATTATATCTATTTTAGAAATATTTGTATTGTTTATTATGAGGAATTATCTCTTAATGTACGACATTAAATTCTGATAATGGCAAATTGAAAGCAATGCCGCTTTAATGACCAGGCCTTATAGCTATATTTAAGGCAATAAATTGCCCTACCAAATTCCTCTATATTTTTGACTACATTTATAGGAATTTTTCTGTGATTTCCGCCAGTGTATATGCAAAAAAGACAGGTCCGCAAGCAATTGGATATGTTTTATGCTGTCGACAGGCTCTGACAGGTGGTCTAGATTTTGTGGCCCAAGGTTCGAGCCTTCATTGTGGATTAGTTGCAATTATTGTGGCCTCTTGACATTCTTCTTTATGAAAGACAGGCAGCGGTCAACATAAAAACTCGCCACTTACGCACTATTGATTTTTTCCTAGGCTTAAACCTATTTAAAGCCCCTAAAGAGTGTCATCGATTTGTGTGTTTGCTGCTCGGCTGTTTTGATGACAATAAAAAGCCGACATCATCAAATAAAAAACGGGGTACTAAAGATACATCATCGAACTTGCCCTTAAGGGGCTTCAATTAAATGACCAAAGGGCTAAAAGCGAAATCGACGATAAAGAGCAATAAACTAAGGGCTAAGAAGAGCGTTCGTTCGTTGGTTCGTTCGGCTAATTAAAAAGCAAAATGTCTGATTTTGTTTGTTGGTTTTTGTCCCCTCTCTCTCTCTCTCTGTGCCGCTCTCTGTCGCACTTAATTGTTATTGAACTTAATTGGATTTGTTGATTACTTGAAACAACAATCGTAGCCGGTTTAAAGGCAACATAAAGGAGTAACCTAAACCCAAAACAGGTCCAAGAAAAAATCAAAATAGGAAAAGTGTTTTTCTTATGTAAGTACATATACTGATTGCTTGTTTTGGCTTTAGGTGGATTTCAATGGAATTTCGAAATGCAATTTGAATGAATCATAACACAAGAGTGCAATGAGAGCATAGAAAAACATATTTTTTATGATTTATGTTAGCTTTAGAGGGCGTGGTTAAATATATTAATATAAACTGTATCTGCATGTAACTTATAAGAATGTTGTTACCAAATTTGGTAGTTCTAGCTTTAATATAATCTGATATCTAAGCATTTTATACGGACAAACGGACAACGGACAAACGAACAGGCGGTATTTATTATTATTAGTAAATTTAAAACATTATTTACCTGTGTGTAATGTATAAGAACATTGCCACAAAATCAGGTAGCTCTAGATTTAAGATCTTGATGTTCATATAGACAAACGGACAGACGGACAAACGGGCAAACGGCTAAATCGGATCTCCTGGTGATCAAAAACCCATACTTAATCTCGTCGGAGATGCCTTTTCTGCCTCTATCATAAAGTTCCGGTTAGGTGTCAGGCAAACTATATCGGAAACTAGTTTAATTATTTAGCTTTTCCAGAATTCAGTTTTCTTTCCGTTTTATTACATCACTAGACCACACGCACACATGTGTCTTTCTAGAAATTTTCCATTACACATTCTCCGTCTACTTTTTACGAGACTATTTTTTCCACTTTAATGCCAAAGATTTTAGTTGTCCAACCGCCGACGAGATCACGTAATAAATTTCATTATTTCAAGCGACGACGTGCAAACTGAAAAGCAATTGGAAACAGCCAAAGAAATATATATACCTAAATATATATTGGACAAGCAGAATAGAAATTAGCAAAGAAAATGCTAGGGTTTCACTTATGACATGGATAACACTTCCCTTTTATATTCCCCTTTTCCAAGCAACAAAGGAAAAGAAATCAAAGCTCCATTCGCAATGCCAGTCAACGTGAGAGAGACAACAATTACACAACCATCTCCATCACCAAAAACATGGCCATAAAAAGCCCATTTCATCAATGTCAGATACAGGGGAATTGCCCTCGCCTTTGCCCCCCTTCAAACCCAAACCAATCCCCTCCTGACATGTGTCACGGGTACATGGACATGGACATCAGCATATAAAACGTTTTTTACGGATTTCTTTGGCCGCTTGGAACACGTGCGGCAATTATAAGCGAAACCCAATAATTTCGCTTAATAATACACGAAAACAATGGTCAAAAGCACCAAAAAGACAGACAGGGTAACATAGTGGTTCAATCGCACTTAATTGTGGCCATTAAAGTAACTCTTTTAACGCATTTCTTTGTCGACATTTGAAGGTCATTGGATGGCTAGCCTGAGCATGACTCTCTCTGGCCTTTGCATCGATTAAATTAAATATAGATAAAGGCGCAATAGCAACCATAATAAAAATAATGTTTGCCTCGACTCGGCCTCAGTCATGCCAAGTTAATCGAAACAAGTTTTCCACGTTTGTCTATCGAATGGCCAGGGGAAGCGTGAGTTCCGCTTCTAAGTTGGAAAAATTAACGATACACCCATGCCTTTTCGATTCGCTACGTTTGTCCAATTGAAAAGCGCCATCAAAGTCCCCGAAAATAAACTGTTATGGTAAGAACGCCTCCGAAAAACACCTTAACAAATAGCCAACTCGTCGTTATGCGTTATGCTTGAGTTGATTGCATTAAGAACCAACCACGCCTGGCCGGCATCGAGCCTGAGCCCCCTTTTAAGTATTTAAATTCCCAGAGGTTCTCTCACTCTGTCCCCCGATAGCCCATGAAATGGCCCCCGTTGAAAATAAATCTTCTGCCATCTATATCTTATAAGGGAATGCATTTCTCGGGTTGATACTTAGAAAGATCAGGAAGAAAAGAAACAGGTAGGAATCAAATGGGGAAACAGAAGAATGATACTCTTTATTTTTTCCTTCATTCTTGTGCCTGCCATTTCAGGGAATTACAGAACTGAATCCGTGTCAGAAACCGAATCCTGTTCTCTAGTTTCAGGTAGTTGTAGGTGTGCCGCCGTCTTATTGTTTGCTGCAACCTCATAAAAATTGGTTGTTGAAAAAAGGTTCAAGGCATTTTTGGGATGGGTTCCCTGAACTTTAATTGCGTGTTCAGGACTCGCTCTCCCACTCTCTTATTTTTGGTAATTAAATTGATACATATTTCATGGCTGGGGAATGCGGAATTATATGGTCCACGCCTCAGAAAAAAAGAAATTCCTTAAACGAAAAATAAAGAGGGTAAAAAGCCGCGCCCAAAACATAAACAAAATTCCTTGAGGCTTAGCCGGAGATCTTGAATCTGCCCAAGATCGTATAGCAGTGACTTTTATTACACATCGATCCTGAGCCCGATCCCGATCCCAATCCAGATTCCGATTCCGATTCCGAGCCCCATCTAGACCAAAGAAACCACAGACGACATTTGAGGATCATTGACTCGCTCATGTGTAAATCTAGAGCAAATCAATATCAATATCAAGTCGATCCCGTCTCGATTTTCAGAGAGTTGTTGACCCAGTGTGTAACGGCACCCAAGGTTTTAGCGATAGCAAGAGCATCAACATTCACTTTAGAATCATTTTTCCTCTAATAAAAATACGACGAAAAAAAGGCAGAAATAAACTTGGAAAATAATGTGTCGCGTTGCTGAATGCCTTTTTGATGTATGAGCTTCTTTCTTATCGAGACCCAGCCCCACAGATCATTTGTCAAAGTGTCAACTGCTGCCATTGTTGTTGTTTATTTAGTTTTTGGTGTTTGGTGTGGCATCTTCGTTTTGCCCTTTGTTTTTCGCTGTCTGCCTCTGAAATCTGAAATCTGAACACTGAAAATTGAGTAATATGCTCGGATTTTTTGGTATGCGGGCCTCTACGGTCTACACAGATTGGTTAGCCGAGATTAGAGCGGGGAGTGATGCGGCATTTTACAGAATGCAGAGGCATCGGACTAAGAATGATGAGGAGCATCACGCTATGGGGATTGGCTTTTCGCTGTGGCAGGCAGGTCGAAAAAAAGAGAAGATTGAAGATTCATTATTTCTTTGACAAGGCCGGTAGCTCAGGCAGTGGATAAAGGGGAATTATGCAGTTAAAAGATCAAGATTGCAGCTGGTAGAAAGTCAAGGCTAAACGATTTTTTCAAAAAGTTCTTAGTTAAGGCAGGCGGCTTTCGGCTTTCGGCTTTTAAGGCTTTTATGTTTGTAAGTTTGTTAGATTTAAGTGGGTAGATTCTATGTTTAAATGTGAGCCTTACAAACATTATTATCTTGTCAGGAAATCTTTAATTAAGACAAAGGTACGTCGATATAAGGACGTCTTAGTCTCTATGTAAAAGTCTTAAAAACTAAAAGTTACAATAGCAGTACCGTTGAATAAATATATATAAATGTATAAATAAACCTAAGTACTTTTTAGTCAAAACCACAAAGTAATGCAATTCAAATACCAGTAACAAATAATAAATTCACTGTAATTGATCTTTCACAAACTTACTTTCTGAATCAATTTATTCCCCATTTATCATTCACAAATTATGCATAAAGACCACCCTTGTAAGCCAAATTGAGCAACACTCCTTAAATATAATGAAATGAAACCATTTTTGGCAGCAAAATTCAATTGAATTTTGTGCTCTTGACACCTGAAGTGTCGTCACCTGTCGCACGAGCAGAAATCCAGACATCTACAGCCATCAATTGGTTATACAATTAACCATTTAGCCGGCTTTTTGTTGCTTCCCCCGAAAGGTGTACTAGCATTGACCGCAGTTAAAAGTTGCAATTTCTCACGATCCGACGAGGCAACGAGAAAGAGATGGCTTACGCCCACCTGAGCGGACTAATTGCAGGTGGGCTCAGCAGAAAAGCAAGTTGGCGTTCAGAGAAATGCCATTGCGGAGGTGATTTATGCTCTCGAGTGTTGCTTGAGACTTTCAAAACTATTATTGAGATTATTGTTCGGCCTTTTTTTTTTTTGCAAATCATTTACCAAAATCGAAATTGGGTTAATTGAGCTTGACTTTGAACGGTCACAATAAAAAGGGTAGAATTATCTTTGTGTGTAGGTAGGCCCCGTTTACTGCCAGGGAAATGTTCTATACATTGTGGCGAGGAGATCTCTATGGAGAAGAAGCCAGAGCAATGCAATTTGTGGTCTCGAATGAGAAAGCCTATGATTTGCTGTTGAACGCTTGAGTAGATTGGTGTAGATTGGTGTAGAGATGCTGCCAGGGGGAGAAGAAATGGCTAAAACATGGTAATAAAGATACGCTCAGCTTGGCAACTGGGCAAGTGGATCAATTCAGAGATTCTCGATTCTCGATTCTTGATTCTCGATTCTTGGCAGGCGTTAGCTAGCTGGACTTGTCAACTTTCCACATGATTGATGGGGGGCACCAACGGGGAGTGGCCAAAAGAATGATCCCAAAAACATATTCCGCTAATCAAAGAACTGCCACAAAGGCCACACTCCAGAGATTTTCACTTCATTAAGCTAGCCTTTGTGCTGGGTAGGAGAATCTACAGATATATATCGGTATGAGCCACAGACTAACCGTTAAATTGTTTTTCTTTCTGTGCATTCTTTACATTTTCGGTATTCTTTAGTAATTTACTTGATTAAATGCATTGATCATTAAGCCAAAACCGAGAGAAGACTGGTAGAAAACTAGTTTACAGAACCCCAAATAGCGTCGGCTTCCTGCCACTAGATTTTCGTTGAAGGTAAGCCACATTTTCTAGCTGAAAAAAAAGAAAACAACAATGGACCTGAGAGGAGACACCTGCTGCTGCTGCTGCTGCTGTTGCTGCTGTCCAAGCCGTTAGCAGCCACACAATGGACCCCGGAGAGCCCAAGACCAAGTCGTAGTGGAAGTCCGAGCCGAAGTCAAAGTCTGTGGTATGCAACCTGGTGGATATGCGCTTTATAATTGCACCTCTGCACCAACGAGTTGACCCACTTCTTTTAACCACACTACACTATATAGTAGAGCCCGCAGTTCGACCATAATTTGGCTTGGTTTGCCGGCTTCTGTGGGCCCCCAAAAAATAATACACAAACTATAAGATATGAAGTAACGTAAATTAGTTTTGAACAAAAGTGGAGACCCGCATGAGGCGGCAGGGCGATAATTTATGCAATGGTGACAAGTCTTTGAACTTTTCAAATGCATTTCTCGTCGCTAGACCGTTTTTCTAGATAGAACCTAATCCCAGCAAGCTTTTCTGGTTTATTTTGGGACTCGTAACAAAAAATTTAAATTTCCAGTCAACAATAGGAAGTTTTAAGCTTTTAAAGAAAGAAATAGCCACTAACCACGATGGATACGCTGCGCCAGAAGATTTCAGAGCTGTTTAGTAAATCCCAGCCGATCAAAGAGGTGCCCGAGAGTGAACCACCCAAACCAAAAGCCCCGAAGGAAGAAGCTTACCTGGAGCCCCTGACCTCCGGGGACTTGCCTGCCCCAGAGCTGAACTTGAAGAGATTCAGCAGTGAGCCGGATAAAGGTGACTTCAACTATGAATTGGAATTCGTAGACTTTGTCGACCGCAATGCTCCCAAGGGTTTGTCCAAGAAGCTAATGGATATGTTTCCCTATCTGGAAGTGAGCTTCATATCCTGGCCGGCTTACTGGTTTTACCGCGGCTACAATTGGCAGCACAAGAGAAATACGGAAAGGATTGGTGTCTACATTCAAAGGGTGGGATTTCTATACTCTTACTATTTAATATACATTTCTTTATTAAATAAGCTTCTTTCCAGACCTACCAGCAGGCCAAGCTCATGCAGTTGGCCATTTTGGCCACCGGCCTATTGGCAGTGACCATGGCACGTTCTCCCAATCAAGTACAGAAAATGGAGTTTAAAAAATCCGATTAATCCCCTTAGCTTGCGTAAGCCTTGAGATATGTTTCTGTCCTGGCTTTGCAACACCTAACACCCAAATTTAGCCAACACCTTTTTGGCCGAAAATAAAATTAGAAAAACTGCTTCAAAAATGGGCATCCAGAGCTATATAAGCGCCATTAAGCAGAAGGTCCAGAGGAACCTGTGGAAACAAGGGGAACCAGCCAAGGAACAGGCGCAACAATTACCTTCTGCACCGCAGAATCTTGGCGAGGAAATAAGGCTGATGGTGCATTCCGAAAGGTTTAAAAGCGCCTATAGTACCGCCGCTCCATTCCTCTTTGCCAGCTTGGGTGCATGGCCGGGATACTGGGCCTTCAGGGGAATGGACTACCATGTGCACCGATCCCATATCCCCCTGACCATCTATATAAGACAGGCAAGTCAAGGGTATTACTTTCTGGGACATATTTTCAAGGTTTTATATATCTTGCAGACCTACTATCAGGCTAAAATGGTGCAACTATTCATTATTGTGGCTGGCACCTATACAGTATTCAGGAACAACAAACGTCTGAGCACTGTTAATGTTTCTACATCGTTAGAATCAAGCAAGTGATTGTAAATATTTCTCTCCTTGCGACAATTAGTAGCCGAAATAAAAGCGCTGGATGCCCATAAAAAAAAACATTTTATTATTGATTTACTCTTTCTTTAAACCTTATAAGAAACCACTACGATTATCATTTATCACATTAAGAATTGTCTTCTACATCGTCTTCAGTTTGAGATTCCTGTTCTGCATTATCCACCTCCTCTCTTATATTATTTATAACGCCTGCCAGGACTCTAGAGTCAACGCCTCTCTGGATTATATTGACGCACATCCTTAGGGCAGACCGGTCTAAAACAGTATTTGCCTCTTTAGACATGGACTCCAAAACGTTTAGAATTCTTTCCGAATTATTGCGTTGAGCCATTTAGTTTCAAAGGGTTTTGAAAGGGACAGATGTTGCCAGTATACTAGATGTAATGTAATGTTTTAGTAAGTATATATGGGAAGCCCTTCCCCAATCTTGTAAATATCCTACCCATATATGATCATGGATTAACCTTTTTCGTAATCTCTCCAAGCAAACCCCTATCATCTAACTGTATAACCATTACCGGCACAAATCTGCCGACACCGTTTCAAGTTCAGAGTTCAGTAATGAGACACCTGCTCCAGTGAACCCCTCTCGGCGGCGATGCATTCACCACGATCTGAGCCAGGTGGAAAGATAAATTAGCCACAAATTAAACAAATTATATACGCCAGAGAGCGGTACGCACAGACACGCGACGAAGAAGAATGAAAATCTCAGCTGCTGGCGTACAATTAAAAAACGCTTAAATAAAGAGATCTTTTTCAGTTTCAGTTGAGTTTTCTGTTTGCAAAGAGCAAACACTTAATTATGAGATTATGAGGGGAGGGAGATCTATTGTAGCGGCGGTCTCACCTGTATGAGATACATTTTGCTGCTGGCTGGCGTCTGTCTGCGGGTTGCTGGCTGCTGGCTGCTGGCTGCTGCTGTGCTTTTCCGTTTTAAACGAAGGCTAATTATGCATCTGATGTTACTGTTTTGCTCTACTTCGAATACAGTTCACTTTTTATTGGTTCTCTGTTGCAATTGTGTTCAATTTAGAAACCGAAAAGGGGAGAGAATGCACTCTCCTCCACTCAATAAAAAATAAATTGAAAATCGTTTATCGCTGCGAAAATGTTGAACTTCACTTTGAAGCGAAGCAATTTCCAGCTTGGGGGTTTCTTTGAAAATTAAAAGGGAGTGTGTGTTGGCCGTCGTCTTATTGTACAGTTCTATATAGTCTGGCTATATAAACGCAATTAGTCAGCAGGCGCGAGGGGTTCAATAAGGTAACGAAAAAGAAAGTGGTGCTTTCGTAGTCTTTTATTTTTTTTTTGCGGCAGGTCTTAAGCCCCGATCGAAGGGGTTGTTGAGGGTGGCAGTTGTTTGTTCATATTTGTAACACACTTTGCTATGGCAATAGGGCTTGTATTTGGTGGAAAATGCCTTCGCACCACACAAAATCGATCAAACAAATGGATTTTCAAACACAATGTATTGGAACTTGAGCCACAAGTATTTCTTTTTCCTTCGTTTCGAGGTTATTGCGCAGGCGCAAATCTTGAATTCCTTGATTTACTTGTTTATTTACACTTTTATTTACAGTTCGTCGTGCTTGGTTACTAAGAGTGTTTAGTTTAGTGCATTTTTTAGTGTGGTTATTTTATTAAAAAAGAATTTCGTTCGGTATTATTTTCTTAACGCGTTTGCATGACCATCGTGGCTGTGAGTTGAGCGCGAACTGAATTGAAATTCGGTTTGTTTGCGGCCGCCAAGCAGCTTGTGGATTGTATCTCGCGGATTCCATGCAACCTCATCATCGCGTTCGCTTCGAACATGTTCGAAATGGAAATGTATCTTTAACAGGTTCGAGCGCCCCGAATTCTTGGGGCATGCACTTGAATTCGCTTTGACATTTTGCGGCTGTCACAACTTCGGAATTCGGATTATTTGGGGGGTCGGGGCGGGGTGCGCTATGCCCACGCGGAATTCAGTTAATTTGTTGATTATTCCGTGGGTTATGGATGGAAATTGGTCTTAATGAAAGTAAAATGCTTCTAATGGGTGAAAGAATAAGGGATAGTTAGGGCAAAGTAGTAAGTAGATGGGTTCGTCATGGGATAAAAATAGTTGGTTGTAGGTAAGCATAGTTTTCTGTTTGAGTTTTGTCTAAAATAATATATGCCATTTAATCAGGATTATTTATTTGTTTTCCACTAAATACAAATTTGACTAAGTCAAAAATTTAATTTTAAATAGGTCTCTTAGGTTTAAAAAGTCGTTGATAAGGAAATCTCACGAAAAATAGAAAAATTAAATAAATAAATGTATAAATAGAGCATTTTTCTATTTAAAAGTTCTTTATATAATTTCTTAACTTTATCATTTAATTTTATACAAATTGGAATAGGAAGATGCTTAAGAAAATATATAAAAATAAACATAAAATCTTACAATTTCACGTACATAATTTTTTTTTTTTTTTTAAATCCTTGAAAACTGCAGCTTGTGAAATTTAGGAAAGACAACTTGTTGTTGAACTCCAAAATAAAATAATTATAAAAATATATTTATCAACCACAATTTCTCCTGCAAAACACACTTATAGTTACCCCAAAAAAAACACAAATCTCCCTTCCCAGATCCCAAATTTCCCGATCTTCAAGCGGAACCTAATCCAACCCAAACCTCATAACTATTTATCTCTCCCCACACCCATTCGGCATCGGAGTATCTCTCAGCTTTTGTGGAACGCATTGCAACAGGTTCGCCAGGCATTCAAAATAAAAGCCAAACTAAAAAGAAGGAAAAAAAGAGCCAAGCGAAAAATAAAAACGAGACCATAATAATTAATACTGATCGGCCGAGAGACCCACCGAACGAACCCGGCCAAGGAGGAGAGAAGTGCGTAAGTGAAATAAAGAAAAACAGGAAATTGTTTGCGGCTAAAATGTTGCGAAATATTTCATAACTTGCCACCGAGCCTGCCTGCCCGACTGCCAGTCAAAGATGACAAAACAGCGGTTGGTTTTGGGTAAAAATTTCACCCAAATATATGCTGCAAAAAAGGGGCGTGGACCGGTCAATAATCGAGCACCCTTGAAATTAGCTGGCATCTCGCTCTTTCGAAAAATGAAAAGGAAAATGGAAACTCTGGCTGATTTAGCCAATTTCTTGCTTGCCCGATCTGCTGGCATCTTGTGGCACAAATGTGTGGCACCGTGATAAATGCACCAAAAAAGCAACAGAAAACTCAAAATAAGAAAATAAGAAGGAAAAAACCTGCAATCAAGCTAACGAAAGTGAAACAAAAGCGCCGACGAGCGAGAGAGAGAGAGACAGGGCAAGAGACACATTGGAACGTTAAGCGAAAAACTTGCAATTTCCATTTTAAATACGCAACAACTTTCGGCTAGAGGCAGGCCGAGACCGAACCGATGCCCCAAGGAGTCCAACTCGCCGGGATTTCCTCCTTCTCCTCGGCAGCTGCTCAAAAAGCGATAAAGGGAGGGGCGGCATGGTGTGGATCTTAGGACCAGACCCAGAGTTACATGGAGAAAAAATAAGAGTTGATTATTAAAAAAATCTTTAAATGATCTTTCTGGTTAAGATCTTTAATTTGCTATACTAATACATGTAACATTGACTGCATTCATACTGATTAGTTTAATACATTTAAATTAAATTCCTTTATCTTTGACGACTTGACACTTTTGAATTATAATCTATTTTTTGTCCTAAATGCCTTTAAATAGTAAGTATTATTTCAGCAGTTATTATTTCTTAATGTAAAAATATTTTTTAAATTAAAGTAAGTCAAATTACAAATCCTAGGGTATTTTAAGGAAATTTTGAATATGAAGACAGGGCTTTATTTCTGACGAATTACCACTTGGGTATTATAAACTATATTAGGTCCTTAATACCTTTGAATAGTAGGAATTACTTCAGAAGATTTTATTTCCCGATGTACAATAAGAAAGTCAAATGACAACCTCTGGGGAATTTTAAGAGAATTTTGAATATGGAGAAAGGACTCTCAGAGAAAACTAATCTTAAACACTTTATAAGTGCTATTCCTGAAGTATTCCTGTCTAAACGGTTGTTGGTTTACTTTACTAATTTCTTTAAAAAAAAGTATATTGTAAAAGAAAATTAAAAATTTTAAATCGAAAGGTTTTAAGTGACTGAGGTGAATTTTCTCTCTGTGTACACACGAACAACAAACGACTTGAGCTGCAGCTCCGCGACTCCTCGGTGGTTTGTTGTCTGTGGAACGTCTGGCTCTTGATTGGAGCTGCCCTCCAGAAATCGAAGGAGCAGGAGGCGCACGAGGAGCTCGAGGAGCACAGGGAGCAGTGAGAAGGAGCCTGGGCGGGTTTGGCGCTCTTTTGTTGGGTATGTCATCAACATAAATTTTGTCTCGCATTCATCATAATTTCCATGTGCATTTAATTTGTATCATAAATTGTCTGCCTTACTCTAGGAGCCGCCGACGACTGCGACTGAGGCTGAGACTGAGATTGGGATGAGTTGCGAAGGGCCCATAAATGCCGAGATATGAAATCTTCAATTAGTTCTGGGCGGCTTCAGCGAGCTAAGAGATTGGCAGGCCGGGCTAAACTTGATTGCCAAGTCATGGGAGTTAAGTTCATTGAACGCCTTTCTCAGGACAGTATTTTTTAGTTTTATTTGCCCGCGCCATTTTCACTTTCACTTTAAACTGGGAACTGTGAGCTGGGTCTGGGCACTTGGTAATGGGAAATGCAGGTTCAATGGTCACGCACTTGGCGAAACAGCAGCAGCAGCTCCAGCACCAGCTAATTGACATCCCTACCCGGTGTCTGATTACCCAGCAGATTTGCAAATGAGCCGGGCAAACATCAGTAAAAACAACTCAGAAACAGACAGGCTGTGGGGTGCACCGTGAAAAAATATATATTAATTTAATTAAAAGGTGTGATTATTCAAAAAACTTCTCGCATTCACTGTGGCATCTCATTTGGGATGCTAAGAATGTAATTGTATTTAAAATACAGAGCAGGAAAACCTCTAGATATTTTTAAGATCGAAGCCTTTGGACCATGTCCGAGCTCAGCAATGGTAAATGCTAAAGTCTCTAAATATATTATATATATTATACATATATTTTCTAAAGGATATAGTAGCTTAAAGCTGCAAGTACGTGAGCCGTTGTGCTGTGCGTTTAGCTCTAGACTTCGTAAAATATAGAAGGACATTGCTAAAGATGAATCTCTCTCTGTATATATAATAAAGCCAAGTTATAACTCCTTTCTTATGGAACTCCTTCCTCAATTTCTTTTAAGTTTCCAACGAATATCCTTTTACATATAATTTCGTTGCATGTACAAGCAAATGCATTCGCCAGATACAAAGATACTCGCCACACGTTTGAATGCTGTGTGTAGTACAGCGAACGATCAATAACACAAAAGAGCCAGACAAGTGGCCGACTGTCCGGGACGGGATCGTTGGCCAGGTTAAAGATCGTTAGGCGCGACAAGGGGTCAGGTAGTGGTGGTGGTAAAGGAGATGATGATGGCCACGATAATCAAGGAGTGGAGTATCTCACGGGTACACCGAGTGCCTGCTTTGCCTTCGTCTTTGTATCTTTCGTATTTTCGCTAGCCGCCTGACCAAATGAGCCAATAATAATTTCGATGGTCGCGCCATGTTGCAAATGAGGGGTAACCATAATCATTTGGGAATTGATTGGGAAATCCATTATGGGCCTCACTTTTTAGGATGCACATGCTAATGGCTCCCTTTTTGTGTGTTTTTTATGCTGTTCCACTTCCTTACAGGAACCAGAGGATTGTGTAACACTCAACTCTCATCGTCCTAAGTAAACAAATCAATTTCGTTTTTATTGACTTACGCAATGATTTCCTTTTATTGCCCATGGGCATCCCACAAAGCAAGATATCGGTGAAAACTTACCTGCAAAGAGGAAGACAGATGGGATTAGTCACTTGGCGAAAAACCAAAACAGAAAACCCAAGAAAATGCGATATGATATGCGTGGAAATGATTAAGCAATTTCCGTTGACATGCAATTTTTCCAAATGCACTAGAAGAGAGTGAGAGTGCGGCGATAGCGAAATATTGTATGTGCAATTGCAAGTCAGTCAGTCATAAATCAAGTTTGCTCAATTGAGGTTTACGATCGGTTTATGGCGACAGATTGTGCGGCGACTAACCAAATGCATTAATAATGGTTGGGAATGTGGCGAAATGCGGCGAAAGGTAGCTGCCGATATAATAGAGAGTTTGCTCCACTTCAGACTGTATTTATCTTGTCTTTATGCAGAGAAGAAATAGTTTCAAATGACTGAACTGATTCGGATAATTACGGTTCGGCATTCATTTACTTTGTAGTCGGAGATACTTGGTTGGGAAAGTGTGGTTTTATGTTAAAATTGCAATAAATAAATTCCAATAAATAATAATAAATCCAATAAATTCTTCAGTCGTTTTATGTAACTTTGATAATTATATATATAAGCTTGTATATATTTATGTATTTACTCTGATTATTTATTTACCAATCTTTAAGTTCCTCAGTTCTCTAGTTGAGATGAATGAGTATAATTTAAAATCATTAAAAGGAAATTAGTCTTTTATACTCAGGTACATAAAATTGGTATCTTCAACCCTTGCATTTAGTTGTAAGATCATTTATCTTTTTCAAATTTAGGCAATCATCAAAAAGGTTCATTAAGGAACACTATTTTGATTTAATTAAGGGGTTTGATTCTATATCTAGAACTGTATTTATGTTTTGTTTAAGCAGAGTAATTACATTGAATGAAAGAGAGTTCTATAATAAGGAGCTATCATTTTATATATTTTTTCAAAGAATTAAACACTTAGAAGAAGAGTACAAAGTTGGGTACTCTGTAAACTATTTTTAAACATATTACTGATTTTAAAGTAAGACTGTCTATTAAAGAAATTGACTGAAACTACTGATAAATATTCTCTTAATAATAATAATGGTATCGTTGTATTTTTTAGGATTTTACCACCAAAGACTCATACTTTTAGAATTCCTTTCTTGATCTAATCCTCAGAAATCCCCAAATATTCCCACACTAATTATCCCCGAACTAACCAGGCGGCAGCTCTTCCTGGATGCGATTCCTTTTCGTTTTTCCCACACCTCGAGTGACGTCTCAACTCGTAATTCTCAGGGAAATTAAGAGAAGATCCCTCAATCACCTGGCAGCTCCTACGCCTATGAGTTCCACCCCCAAAAATCCGAAAACATCTTCGACACCTGCCGCCGACCTATGGCGCAATCGTTCCACAGAGTGATGGATGGGACAGTGTCAGGTATCCACCAGATACTTTCTGCCACATTGGTGTGAATTTATTTCCAAGATATGGCTTTAAAGCCCCGACTCGATGCGAAGCCAAGTTCAATGGACAGCAGCCAAGAAAAGGGTCTCCTTTTATGTTTCTTCATTTTTATGGACAGTTAAACAATTATATTTGGTATTTACAGCCGGCCAGCAGACGACTATACGAAATATGAGATGTGCGATGTAAAAGATGATGCAATGCGGCAATCGACCAGTTTGATGGAGGATGGGATTGGAGGAGGAGCTGCCTCGAATGCAAGGAGCAAACCGGCGACGACCAGCGACAATCTGCCAAGTGGCACTTTCGTTTTTGCTTTCGCAACGCCGTCAGTCAACGTTTTGTGTAAAAAGAAAACACTTTGTGGTCACGTAACTACTGGCCCCCACCAGCTACTGACCATTAAGAAATTCTTGGGGATCGGGTGCCCGGGTGCCCGGGTAACTAAAAACTGCACCCACTGGAAACCCAATTGAGCCGCCACGCCCCGTCGGCATAAATCACAAGTGAAATGTGCAGCGCGGTGTTTGCATCGCCATTCCATGGTGTGTGCATAAATTTAATCGGGCGTTTTATATCAGCAATCCGACTTCGAAACTAGACATATAGACCTAAATATAGACCTCCTTCAGACTTCGGGTCCGTTCGTCATGCCAGATCCAATCTAAATGAGTAGTGACTCCCGCCCCGCATCGACAGCACGTCCAGATCTCAAGTTATGATGGGATATACATACATATAGTTGAGCGAAAAACAAAAGATACTCTATCTGGGGAAGTATATCTGACTGGCTAAGGATATGTGTAGCTTTGATTTCAGAAAAAGAAATCACTAGAATTTTCAAATCTCCTAAAAAAATGTCCAAAAGTATGCAATAAAATGATTTAGGTACTAAACTCAGTGTACATTTGTTTATGTTTCAGAATGTAACATTTTGTTGGTAAAGTACTTAATTATTTGTAAAGGACATGATAGACACAGGGGAGAATGCTTGCTTCAAATTACACATATATTTTAACATTTTAAAATATTTTATATTATTTTTTACTAAAGTCTTTACATATTATTATTTCTTTCAAGAAATATGTATTTATTTTCCCAAGTATAATTTGATATAATTTCCGGCATCTTCTGAAATTAATTCACAGCTCAATTATATTTTATAACATTCCCAATAATAGAGCAATACATAGTCCCCGAACATAGTCCCATTTTCCATTTTAATTCCCTTAAACTTTGGCCCAAGTCTCATAGAACGTACGCATCGATACGAAAAAAAAGATAGCAAGGTACGTTTGAATATTCCAAAAAGAAGCCAACACCCAACTATTCGAGTTCATCATCTACCTATGCAGCTGCTGCCGCCTTGTGGTTTTTATTTTAATTTTTTTATGGGCCCTACTCATGTATTTTTATGAAATCTGGCGTTCGTAGGTGCGCTGTTACTGGCCTATGGGTTTTCGTTTAATTCGTAAAATGCTCACGTGCCACGATTTCTTGTTTGCTTAGACAAAGTTGTGAAAAAGATACGAGTATATTGTACTTATAGAGAGAGTGAGTCTATAGAGGGGAAGAATGCCATAGAGAGGCACGTTCCGTGCGAGAAATCTCTGTTTGCCTACTTTATGCTAATCCTATGACGGACCCTAATCCGCCTCGACAACATGCATCCTATATAGGTAACTCCAATCCAGAGCCAATCCTTGATGTCGTCTGAGTCGAGAGGTGTGCCATTCGCAGTGGTTGCCAATTAATTGCCAACTTATATGCAAATATCATAATAACCATTCTTCCATTCAAATTACATGGCTTGTATATTCCAGGTCTCTCGCTCTCTGCTATAAATGCAAATTTAATTTGGATTTTGTTCAGTACTTCTCAAAGGAACGTACAAAAAACAAGGCGCGAAACAATTTTCCAGCCCACGCAGCACTATAAACAAATAGCAGTGAAACGTGTTTGCATGTGAACTTGAATGAAATGCCAAGCTCGAATTGGGTTACAGACAATTGCCCGCCGCCCGTAATTATACCAGAGAGCAACCCACGAAGACAGAAACCAATCTTGTGTGTCCCCATATGCCGACAGACGGATAGACTTCTCAGACAAATAGAGATGGCGTTAATAAGTTGGCAAATTAAAGAGGAGAAACCTCAGCGGGTTATGGCATTTTAAACTGAAAATGACAGGGAATGGGAACGAAACCAGAACTGTCAATCTCACGTTTAAAGTGGTCTGTTAATAATAGAACAGAAACCAAACCAGATTTCTCTTTAATAACCTTTAAACCTTATAAACTTGGGTCTCCAAAAATGGTTCCAGATACCCAGAGATCTTCACAAGTTCCGCTCTGAAACTAAGCCAGTGAAAATCGATCAAGTATCAATTTGCTAAGCCAACAAAACGCCACAGATCATTTATCATAATCAACCCAAAACAAACAGAAATCTATTTCATTTTTTGACCCCAAGCTGGCCATTAAGTTGTCTTTACTCTAACACATTAACTCGTCTCAAGCGAAGAGATCTTCAAAGTCTAAAAAATCAAAATGGTAACGTGTAAAATCAAGGCAAAACCCGTGGTAGTAGAGCCCTAAAATTAGCGTTCTTTAATAAAATTTGATACGAAGGGGAATGCTAATTGGTATCATTTCGAGGCCGACCGCAGAATGAAGAAAGAAACTCTATTTCTTTTCGTATATTTTTTCCATTTCGCAGGCACGCCAAATCAATCAAAGCCAAGCAGTCGCACATGGAGCAAAACAATCAAGACATTATCGCAAAAAAAGGCGAGCTCACAGAAAAACCAAAAAGAAAGATTAATGAACAGAAATGTACATTAAATTGGTCGGCCCGACGCACATGGACTTTCACTTTCCATCGAAAAGCAAGGAAAAGCGATAGGTTCAGCGCGGTGTTAGGGCGCTGAAATTTATCGCTGGGAAATACTAACCACCGCAGAAATAAAGTAGTGTCTATCTGAGAAAACTATCTGACCCATTAAGGCCCCAGCAAACAAACGCACGCAATGCAAAACGCATTGGAATATAGCTCGTAGTCCCTGGCAATTGTTTTAATTGGATTGTTTATTGGGAAACTTGGGGGTTCCGTTCCGTTGCCATGTAAGCTCAGCGGGTTGGCCTATCTTTCTTTTGTCCTGACCTCGTAGTAGGCCGCGAAATTGAGTCAACCCACATTGCCGCCTTTTAATGACCTAGTTTGGTTATTTTCAAGTCGAAAACCCCACCAAACATACGCTCTTTTTCAGGGTCACGTGTGAAAGAAAATAATCAGTCCAATATAAAAGTGTTTTTATTTTTTTGCAACACTTCCTTCAAGGCCTGATGTCGTCAGATCTGTGAATTATTTTAGGTATGCCATTTACTCTCTTGCCTGTTTATCCATTCTATATGCGTCCATCTGTCTGTCTAGTAAATTAATGTCTAGCTGGGAATTCTACAAAATTTATTTAGAGACAACTTTTTAAAAACATTTGTATATGTGGAAATTTAAAAATATTTTTCTGGGGGTTTTCTGGTTTAGAACGAAAAAAAGAAAATGTTATTCAAGAATAACAACTTTTTTTATCTAAAGAAGTATAGAAATAAGGCTGGAACAAAGCAAATTAAAGGTTTAAAAAAAGAAAGAGTAATTTTTGTATCATTTTGAGGCCTTCTTAAAATTGTAATATAATAAATATATAACTTGACTTGTATATTTAATGCTAAAAAAAATTCCAAAGATCATTGAACTGCTTAAGAGCTTTTTTAACAAGTAATAACAGCAAGAATTTTTACAGGCTCTATAAATCTTTGCAAATGTCTCATTATCCCGGCAAACTCGACCGTTCTCCTTGTCTTGACCAGACAATTTTTCATATTTTAACGAGCTAAAAGTACGCGACATATCGTAAGGAGACCCTGATATTATATAGCTATCGAATACGCAGCAAACCAACAATCTGTCACAATTTATTTTAACACTTGCTGCCCCATGTCGTTACTCTGTCGCCGAAAAAACAAATTGTATTTTGGCCATTGTTTTTTTTGTATATCTGGGGCTTTTCTCTTCGGAAAACATTTGGCTGACGGAAGTGCGCGTGTCGCGACGACGCCATTTAAGCCAAAAAAATGAATATGGCCCGTATAATGTGTATTTAACGATACGAAAATAAAAACAGGCGAAAAAGCAACGCAAGTGCATTAATATTTCAGTGGCGATTTGAACGCGCAAATCTGTGACGCCCTCGAGTCGCGTATTTGGCAAAGGTTTGAATCGGAACCTGACTGGACTGCTCAATCAAGACGCCGCTTAATTTCCCTATATAGAAATCACAATATCGGGGTAATCGGTAGCATATATATACGAGTACTGCCGTAGCTATCTATATATGGAGAATACAGAGAATATATAAACCAGCCGGCCATCAACTAAACGGCCCATGGCCTGCATAAACAATTTGACGTCAATTCTCGTGGAAAGAGAACTGAATAATATATATCGGAGACTACAGAATCAACCGAAATCAAAATAAGAACCTAATGATTTTATTTGGATTTTTCTGGCTCTTCTCCTTTCAGCAAATAAATCAAATTGCCTAGGATAAAGGCAATTTGTTTGCTCATAGTCTGGTCGGAAAATAAACTACTTAGACTATCTGTTCGGGCCAAAGAAATGCACTCACCAAGTGGACAACCCTTAACAAGAATGACTCAAGCAACCAACCACCAAAGTGAGCCAAAGGGCGGTTTATTTTCGCCAAAACAAAGGCAAAAAGAAACGCTGTTTTGTTGGCCAAGTTGCAAAGTGGGAACGAGGCAACATTGAAAATAAATATGCAAAGAGCGATAATATTTAGCCGATGACCCTTAAAAAGCAATATTTGACATTTGTGCTCAAAAGATACATTTACGAGTGCGGCAAAACAAAGCAAGCAAGCAAAAGGAAAGATTTAATGGGAAGGTATGCCAGAACATAGGAAAATACTCAGTAAAAATTCTAGATATATTAAAAAATAAGTAGCCATAAATCGAAGATCGATTAAAAATCAATTGGGAATCTATAGAGCTATTTATATTACAGCATAAAATGTATATAAGCCTATTAATAATTAAAAAATAAATAATAAAATAAATAAAATAATAAATAAAACAAAAGCCAAGATAAGATGACTTTATGTCTTCAAGAAAGTTCAAATCCTTACAAATTGAAACACACACCACACCTACTTCATTCTGTAATGTAAAACAAAAACTTCCATATAAATCAACACGATCTTCAGATTTTTGACATTTCTAGAGTCACAGAAATGATATAGTATCCCCCAGTCGAACATCAGCACATGGTAAAGCCTCAAACTGACATGAGAAATGATGTAGTGCATTGATTCATTCATTCATATTAGGCCAACGAATGAGTTTAGTCTGAATACATATATCTTATTTTTGGGGGGCCTTAATTGCCGACGAGCCGATCCAATTTTAGAGGAGAACTATTGGAAGAACAAAAAACGCACACGATGGCGATCATTTCTGAAGATGCGGCTGCCAAATAGATACAAGTTCCTAGCACATCGAGTAGATACAGACTTGGATCCGAAGCTGAATCATGACCAGGGGCCACACCTCTGCACCTCAGCTGATGTAATACTCGTATGCAGCATGTACCAGCGGATGTGCTGAAATGTTTATAAACAATCAAGGAATTGCACAGAGAAAAACTAGAACAGCAGTGTAATTTAGATAGATTTTGGTTAGATTTTTTGCCATTAAAAGGGTTTTAATGTATAAATAAGTTCTATAGTCTGTAGGTTTCTAAGATAATCCCTATCCCTAGAAAATACTATTTAAATGCTTTTTAGATCTCCAAAAATCCTGTAAAATATGCCAAAGTTTCGCTATAATTTTCTCTTTGCAAAGGCCAACTTGTACTTACACTTATAGCGCGTACTGTCGAGCATTTAGGTGCCGGAGCTTTATCATTCCAGAACAGAGAGTTAGCCGCTTCTCTGGGGCGATTTCTTGCGTTTCTCTTCGGTGGTTCGAGTTTGTTTAGGCCGCTCACGTTGTCACAGAAACGCAGCGGGCAACAAGGGGTTAAGGGGGTCTAAGTAAACCGAGGGCCAAAGTATGTTAGAAAGTAAAACGCGCGAAAACAAATGCCACTATTGATTACTAGAAAAGCACACACACTACACACTCAACGCACACTCGCGTGAAGAACCGGCGAAGTTAACCGGAGTCGTAGGGTTGTATTTGTTGTGACAGACTCGCCGCCTGTCTGCACTTGTTGTTATTGTTGTTGTATCTGTTGACAATCCAATTAGCAAGTTAAGATAATGCCTTATACCCCTTAAGTTATTCCAAGTATACGTCAAAAGCGCCGAGATATGTATAACGTTTAAGCCCACATAGAAATCGCTAAAATATCTTTGGGGATTTGGTGGCCCCCCAAAAAATATGATTTCGTTTAGAATTTTGGCAAGAAGCGCGTGGAAATGCCACCGAAGACCGCGACGGAAAAGCGGAAAACGCGACCGGAAAACGCGACGCGAGGCGATACGAACGGGAACACAACCAAAGCAGAACTGAATGGCCAGCGGCGGAATCAATGGCCAACATATTCTAGCCAAGACCCCTCCCGAGAGTATGAGCTTTCCTCTCACTCGGAAAAGTCGGGAAGAATCGGAAAAATGCCCATGCTATTTTTGCCCACGCCGGAAAACGACTCAAAAAGCCAGACGAAAGAAACGTTTGGCAGAATACTTCCACTGAGCGTTTTGTTTACAACATTTTGTTTTTTGGACTGAATGCGCGCCGGCGTCCAGCGGATGAAAGTGAAATTTCCAGTGGACAGGGAAGATGAGAAAAGTTAACTAAGTTAGAGGGCGGTGGCAACAGCACTAGCTATAGATTTAGAATCAATTAGAAACAGGTCCAAATGTGTGCTACATAATGCTACAACTGCCAAAACCAATTCATTTGGCACCTACAATAGTTTATTGCATACTTTTAGATACCTTTAAATTATTTTAAAGATCTCTGGGACCCCTTTATCACTGAAAGTATTCATGAGCCGATACTAAGTTTTCTAATGATAACTTGTAAGACTGTGTTTTCTAATGAAATTAAAATTAAAATGATTAATATAAGAATTTAGACTTTGATGCATAAAATATAAACATAATTGGTTAAAAACTAAGTTGCATGGCTTCTAATATTCAAGGAAGTTGAGAAATGGGCAATTCAAGACCAAAATATTACTGATAAAAATCTATTTTTTAGTAGCGGAAATCTAGGTATATTAAAACAGCATAATATCGTATTAAGGTAAAGTATTAATTAAATTAAATAAATAATAAATAAATAATTAAATTAAATTAAATTAAAGTATTAAATTAATAATAAGTTGACTTAATTTAATTATTTATTTTATTTATTAATTTTCCCAAAATAAATATTTACTAAGAAAAATAATAAGAAATAATACAAGGTCAAGACTTTCAAATAAAACTGAATAAAAACCTGGAAAATAATAACTGTACTCAACGTGTAGCTAAATTGTCTTGTAACGGTAAACTACTTTTGCCGCGCACACAAACTCACCTTCAAAAAGTACAGCTGGGTCTTCCTCCAACTCCTGCGCTCAAACAACAGCTGTTTTAGGTCTCCTGACTCCTCCAACATAAATCCCTTCTTTCCAGATAAAATGCATACATACATTTGTATATATCTCGACGTTTATAAACCCGAAACTCTATTACTTTAATTTACATGTGACACACACGCACGCACTGCCGAACACAAATACACACACGCACCGATAAACAGTTGCATTTGCCGGTTTGGGAGCACGTTCCGTTTCGCACGTTTGTTGTTGTTGCCGCCAGATAAAATATGGAAATTATTAATCATCGAAGAAAACTTACCTGTTTCCAATGGCCGATTCTTCTGCTTCTCTCCTTAGTAGAACCTAACTAAACTTACACTAAGTCGCGTTTAACTTAATTATTTATATGTATCACACACGATTTTATTTACGCGCCGCGTTTTATTTTGCCTTAAAAATTGTAGGGTTCTCGGTAGGAATACATTTAAACGGTATGGCGGCGGCATAGGCACTACACATACATAATCACACAAGAGCGCCCGCTAAATTCACTTTATTGTTTTCTAATTAGTTAACAAAAGCTAAAGTTCGGCATTTGTTTTATTTACAATCTTATTAGTTCCGAGTGACCTTTGTTGCGACTAATCCCTCTTCTCCGCTATTCGGTCTGGCTAAATACCAATACGTGTGGTTGGTCACACTGCAACAGCTGCTTCTCTAAGTGTTGAAAAACTCTGCAAGGCCAAAACACATTTTGGTTACCATTCAATATTTTGTTTAAATTTTTATACAAAGAACAGTGGTTTTAATTAGAATTTTGGTGCAAAAAGTCCTCTGAAATGGCCCGCACCGAGCTGGAGAAGAAGGCTAAGCGCCAGGGTAAGAAACGAAAACACGAGGCGGCCGGGAACGCGACACATGCGGGCAGCGACGACGAGGTGGCCATCAAGTCTTTGATACTGGAGCCACAGGGGGAGCAACAGGCCACAGTCAAAGGTAGGTACACGTTTATATCTAGGCTGGAAATATATAGCATCTATATTCAAACTAGATAAACCAACTAAAAGGCGGCAGCAGGCAGAAGACACCCTGATAAACAAGAAACTCAGCAAGAAATCCGTTTTAGAGGACCCTGTGGCCACCAACGAAGACGAAAAAACCCCCAAGCAAAAGAGCCAAAAGCGAAAGCATGCCCAGGGCGACCACTCAACCATCCAGGAGAAGCGCAGCAAGCAGAAAACCAACTCCGATGACGACGACAACGAGGAGGAATCCCAACCAACTGAAGATCAACTCCGGGAAGCTGCACGTCCGGAGAACGTCAATGCCGTGGTCACTGTGCGCCAGAAAAAGAAGCAGAAGCACCAACAGCGTCTCGAGGCCCAACGAGGTCAGAGCTCCAATAAGGAGGCCAAACTAAACAAGGAATACCTCGTGAAGTGGAAAGAGGCCCGTGACGAGTGGAAATTCATCAAGCTCCGACAGATTTCCATCCAACAAACGGCCTTCGATGAAGACAAACTGGATGCGGAGCTGTGGCCGACGGCTCTCGAGTATTTGGCCAGTTCTCAGGGCGCAGCGCGGGCCAAGATCAGCAAGCTAGCCGAGGAGGTGATACAGCAACTGGACAAGGATGGCGAAAAGCTGGAAGACGAAACCGAACGCCAGAAGCTGATCGAATCCACGCGCTACAGGCGGGCGCGCGATCTGCTCCAATGTTTCGACTAGAGTTGCTAAGCCCTACCTACTTGTTAATGTTAATGTTTTTCCTAGACCTAAATAAAAACAGTCGCCTTCCTTTTTTAAGAACAAGAGAAGTTTTTCATTTGTAAGACGTCATACCAATTTAATTGTTGCTTGTCCTTCCCTTAAACCATAGCAATAAAACAATAATAAGAGGAAAACATCGTCTTAGTAAAGTCTTCTTTTAATCCTACTTATAAATATTTACAGGTCCACATAGGCCAGCAGCTTGTCCAGGTGATCCACTCGCTGTTGCAGCAGCTGCTGCTCCTCCTCCTTGAGCTTAAGCTTGTCCAGCTGATCTGGTTTGAGGAGAAAATGCTGAAGGAAGAGCCTCACACTCTGCTTAAATTGCTGTAGCTTCGAATTCTTGGCCACACGTTCGAATGTCTGATAAACTTCTCGTTCATCGGGCGCCAAAAGCAGGCGCACCATTACCTCCTTCATGAAGAAGAAACTCAGCTTATCCAGCTGCATAAAGTCCACCACTTTGAGCACGGAGAGCTGCAGTCCTGCCGACAGTATTAATTGCTGAAGGAAGCTGGCCAGATTGCGAATTTGAGGTTTCGATAGCGATTCGATATCATTAATCCGATCCCAGCTGGCAAACTGAAAGGCTAGCTGATATTTCCGATTAAACTGACAAAACTTAAGAGCCAGATGGGCGTAGTAGGGATTGGCACGCTTCTCGTTCAAGGCACAATGGATGATCACATAGGCCACCGCCCGTTGGTCCTTCAGGGCCAAATGCAGGATCTTCTCGAAGGCATCCACATAATCCGCGGCACTCATTATGATGCAGAAGATATTCTTTCGTTCCGCTGTATTCATCTGCTGCTTTTTGGCCAGCTCCAACAGTTGATCCGCAAAGCCACCGCTTGAAGACGAGTTCTTATCCTGCTTTTGTTTGGCAGAACCCATTTCGTTGAGGTTTCCAGTCCAGGCTGAGCCAACGATCCACCATTTTCCTACTTTATCTGCACGCAAGAGATCCTCCAGTGTTATGTTTAAGGTAACCACATAGCGATCGTTCTTCAGCATGGCCTTCAGGCGTTTGCGCAGATTCTCCGCAAGTTCTGGATCATATTGAGGTAACTTCTGCATATTGTTGTTCTTAACAGCATTCAGGATATCCACCATGAAGCGCAGGCGGGGATTCTCCTTGAGTTCCAAGGGAGCGGCGGCAATTTGAGCTTGTACCCGCTGCATCATGGTCTTGAAAGCCAATGGATCGTCTTTCCTTAACCGAAAACCAATGGACTGGAATATCTGTAGCAGGCACTCCACACTCTTCTCGCAAAGCTGATCGGATAATCTTCCAATCAGTTCCATCAGTAAACTCAATTCGAAGATCTTGAACAAGTACATGTAGCAGAGGATTAGGACTAGGTTATTCAACTGCTTGGCCTCCACTTCCAGGTTAGCGATATCCTTGATATAACCATCGAATAGCTCCACAAAAGTCTGCAGAAAGTGTGCACCAATTTCGCTACCTATTTGGGCGTGGAGATAGGCCAATAGAACCATATGTTCCTGTACCATGCGCTCGTTGGATCGCGTAGGGCCCAACAGTGCCTCCTGGATTAGCTTCGTCAGCGTGTCATTCATGTTGTACCGCGAATTCTTCATGTATAACGCCTCTATGCCAGCAGCAATCTTGTGGAGATTCGCCTCGGACAGGCGATTGAGCAGACCCTTGCACTGTTTCTGAAGACGGGCCAGGATTTCGGCTTGCTTTTCGCTTGAACCAGCGCTGGCAGCTAGCAGAGCTCGCTGATGAGGTGGTATATACTTTTGGCCTGCGGCAGAGGCCTCCTGCTCCACGGGATCGGGCAGTATGTTGCCCTCAGCATCTCGTTTGCGACCGTAAATGTCTTCTTTGACTGTGCAAGGGAAAAAGGGTTTTGAGAGTGTTTTTATTTTGAAAATGCTATTACTTACTTTTAGCTTGCTCTTCCTCCTGTTCGGACTCCTCCTCGCTTTGTTCTTCATCGCCGCTTAGTTCCTCATCCTCCTTCTCATCGTCCTCTTCACTATCATCGTCGGGGAGATCACTACCCAAGCCGCCATCTTGCTCCTCGTCTTCGCTCCACATGCCTGCCTCCTCCTTCTCTTGATCCTCCTTCAGCCGTCGCTTTCGCTCTTGTTTCTCCTCCCACTTCTGCTTCTCCTCCTCGTCGTCTAGTACAAAGTCCAAGAGGTAATCCAGCCCATCATTAAACATTTTCCTAACCAGGCGATTCTTGTCTTTGCTTTTGTTGAGCTTTAGCTTCTTCTCTAGCTTGGAGATCTCCCGATCCTCCTCCTCGTTCTCCAGGCGCAGTTGCTTGAGTCGCTGCTTCTTGGACTTGCCTTGTAGCTCCTTTTGCTGGCGCAGTTCCTTTCTTCTGACCTCCGCTTCATCCTGTCTGGGTATGGCGCCACCCTTGAGCTTTACCTTCTTTCCCAGCGGCTCATAGATCTCAACCTTTGGCTTTTTGGGCATCAGTGCGTCCACCTCTTCATCGCTGAAGTCTGAGGCTATGGATTCATCTTCACCGGATCCTATTTCTCCGGATAAAAGCTGCTCCTTGGGAATATCCTCGGGATTTATTTTCGGTTTCTTAGCCTTTTTCTTCTTCTTGCTTTTGCCTTGCAGCGACTGTGCTGCCAGCGCCTCTGCTGCCGCTACCACGCGCTGAGTTCCATTACTTTTGCCGGAGTGATAAAGACGTTTATTTTGTTTTTTCGTCTCTGTTTTTTGTTTCCTTTGTTCCTTGCGTGTTAAAGGCTTTTTATGCGCTTCCTTTTTCTTTATTTTAACCATTTCTGACAGATATTTAACTCAGATTTTATGAACTTTTAAAAAATTGTTGTGGTAGCCACAATCATCTGTTAGGGGTATTGAGAAGTGTTGGACAACACCACGTGCGACTGTTCCAGAGGCGTACTATAACAAAAATAAAGAGGAGCTCTTTCAGGTGCAAATATATAAAAATAAAGGGAAACATGCTTAAAAGTACATAAATATTTTTTTACATAAATATTTTATAATATTTTTCCGTCTTCTCTAGCACCTATTTTAGAAGATTGAACCGTGTTCTTTTAAATTAAAGTCATTTGGGGTTACATTTCCCCCAAACCCCTCTGCAACACCCAAGTTTATCTGACATCTTTGGCCTTTTTTAGTGGATTTTGGGAACGCACAACATTTATAATTTAATTTCTGGAATCTTAAATAAAACTCCGGAACCTCAGAGCCGACATGTCCACGAGATGGTATCCCATCTACCAGCGCGGCAATCCGCAGCTGCGCGTCTTCCTGCCCAACTTCTGGATGAAGCTGATCCGGCCCGCCGAGGAGCAACCTCCCAATGTGGTCACCTTTTCGGTGTCAATGGAGATGACCAAGTATGATGTGAGGAACTACTTGGAGAAGATCTACAAGCTGCCAGTGGTGGATGTGCGCACTAGGATAGCGCTGGGCGACACCAAAAGGGATCAGACGTACGGCTATGTAACCAAGAAAGATGATGTGAAGCTAGCTTATGTAACACTGGTAAACATGGAATTTTTGAGGCTTTCAAGACATTTTTAATAATTGCCCATATTGCAGCCCAAGGAAGAGTCCTTTGTGTTCCCAGAAATGTTCGCCGAAAAGGCGGAGAAGCAGGCTAAGGAGGAGAAGTCGTTGGATGAGTCCAAGGAGGGCTTCCGGCGATTCCTCGATCGCAATAAGAAAAGACCCGGCACACCTGGCTGGTTTTCCATTTAGATTTTATAAGTGTGTAGCTTAGGTTCTTTTTCTGTTGTTTCAACGGGGTAAATAAACATTTATTTCGAAAGTCCGAATTAACTTAAAGCTTGGCTCAATCTTCGCGGATAACTCCTCTAGAGAAATCCCTTACTGCTTCGTCTGCTTGACGGCGGCGGCAACCCAGGCGCGGATTTTGTCCTCATCCTGAAGGCCCACCATGCGCTGCACTTCCTTGCCGTTCTGCATCACCACTAGGACTGGGACGGCGGCCACATCGTAGTCTAGGGCAAGTTCACTGTGCTCATCGATGTCCACTTTGGCCAATTTGATGGATCCCGCCTGTTCGCCCACGATATTCTCGATCCGCGGCGTCAAGAGCTTGCAGGGATTGCACCAGCTGGGGGTTTACATGATCATTAATAAGTAAAACTGCTTTAGAAATAAGTACTATACGTACGTTGCGAAAAAGTCCACAATCACGGGTTGCTGGCTGTTCTTCACCTTCTTGTCGAAGTCCTCGGCGCTCTGTACCTTGAAGATTTCCCGGCGCTGTGCGGTAACTGACAGCGGTCGCATCTGCTGGCCGGTGACCAGGCGGCGCGTCGTCTGTCCCAGGATGTTAATTATTTGACGCTGCATCGCTAATTTTTTGCTGTTTTCTGAGCAAAGCGAAATGAGACTTTACCTTTCTTGCAGAATAATATCGGGGCTGCCAGACCCTAAGGTTTTAGGAAGATGTGGACACACTGCGGCAAAGTAATGCTAATTGTGTTCCGATGTTGTAGCTTAGATTGATAAAAAACATAATATTAAAAATAATTATTACAAAATCTATACTTATAACTAATAACTAACTAAGAAACTAATTTTTGAACTTTGAGAGATGCCGACTTTATAATTAAAATCTAAATAATGATCATCATATTAAGTCTCTATTTATAGAAACATTTGCTTCTACTGTTATACTCCTAGAGCAAAACACAAAACATATTCTCTTTTAAGGCCATTATTGTTATTTTTAAAATTTTATTCAATAGTTTTTTCGAATATCCCTTTTCACTAAATTTGATATCAATAATTATTAATAATTATTTAAATTAAATCGCTAAAGATTCTGTTATCTGCTTTCACGCCGTGAGCGGCATCTCTGATAGCCAGATTTCACTACTCGTCAGCGGTGTGTACACACTGAAGCCTGGTGGCTGCCACTTGCATATTTTTGTTTTCTCGTAATAATATCAAAGTTCTTAGTTACCAATTAAAATTAAAATTACTTACACTCTGCGACACGTAATCGGAGGTGCTAATTGGACAAGCATCGAAGACGCCCAAATCAGGACTGTGGGCGGTAGAGGAGGCCAATTAACGACATTGCCCAGCAAACTGCGCAAATGCCCGATGGCACAATTCTCGGCTCTCGCCAGGCTGTAAATTAAGGAATAAATCAAGGAAGGACGCACAGGGCGAAGCAGGATGGACGACCTGTCGCAGGGCGACATCTGTCGCGTGTGCCGCTGCGAGGCGCAGCCGGACAGGCCGCTTTTCTATCCGTGCATCTGCACGGGATCCATTAAGTACATTCACCAGGACTGCCTGATGCAATGGATGCGCTACTCGCACAAGGAGTACTGCGAGTTGTGTGGCTATCGCTTCAGCTTCCAGCCCATCTATGCCCCGGATATGCCGCGTGTCCTGCCACTGAAGGATGTGCTGGTGGGCCTGATGTCCGCCGTTCTGGAGGGAGCTCGGTGCTGGCTCCACTATTCGCTGGTGGGCATGGCCTGGTTCGGAGTGGTTCCACTGTCGGCGTACCGCACCTATCGCTACCTGTTCCGGGCCAGCTCCTTTGACATGATCCTCACGCTCCCGTTTGACATTTTCTCGATGGAAAACCTAGCGACGGATGCCTTTCGGGGCTGTTTTGTCGTAACCTGCACGCTGCTATCGTTCATAGGATTGGTGTGGCTGCGTGAGCAGATACTCCATGGCGGCGGTCCCGATTGGCTGGAGCGGGATGATGCACCGCTGCAGGCTGCTGCTCCAGCTCCGGCTCCAGCGCAGGCAGCAGAGGCCGCTGCTGCTGTACCGCAGGATGACAACAACAACGGCGAGGCGCCGCAGGATGTGCCCATGGATAACGAGGCGCAGGAAGGCGCAGCCGCCCAAGAGGCAGCAGCCGCTCCAGCAGTGGCTGCTGCCGCTGTGGACGCCGACGTCGATGAACAGAACTGGAATCCCATGGAATGGGATCGCGCTGCCGAGGAGCTAACCTGGGAACGCCTCTTGGGACTCGACGGCTCGCTGGTTTTCCTCGAGCACGTCTTCTGGATCATCTCGCTTAATACCATGTTCATCTTCACCTTCGCCTTTTGTCCGTATTGCGTGGGCAACTTCATCCTGAGCTCCATGGATCTGCTGCAGCCGGAGAAGCCACTGCTGCACTTTCACGGTCTGATCACGACGCTCTTTGGATACTGCTGCATCGGCCTGACACTGGTGGTGCTGCACTTCTTCGCCCGTGTGTTCCGCTTGCGACGCGTCTGCTGGTTCATTGGACTGTGCTATATTGTGGTGAAGGTCTCGCTGCTGTCCGTAGTGGAGATTGGCGTGCTCCCGTTGATCTGCGGCTGGTGGCTGGACATCTGTTCGCTGCCCTTGCTGGATGCCAGTTTAAAGGATCGCAAGGCGAGCTTCAAGGCAGCGCCAGGCACATCGCTCTTCGTCCACTGGATGTTTGGCATGGTCTATGTCTATTACTTTGCCGCCTTCATTTCGCTGCTGCGAGAGGTTCTGCGACCGGGCGTCCTCTGGATATTCCGCAATGTCAACGATCCGGACTTTAGTCCGATTCAGGAGATGATCCACGTACCGATTGTGCGGCACATTCGCCGTTTAGTTGCCTCGGCCATGATCTTTGGCTTTGCGGTGCTGCTTATGTTGTGGCTGCCCATTCGTATCCTTCAATTCGCCTGGCCAAACTTCTTGCCCTATGCCTTGAGTGGGGATGCAGAGGTCAATGATCTAAGTCTCCAGTTGCTTCTCTTACAGGTGAGTTCATGGCAGTGGAGCCTTATTACTGCATCATGGATAAATTATTCCCAATCCTAACTAATAAACTCTTCATATTTATCACAGGTCGTCTTGCCCGGCTTTTTTGAGCAAATCCAAACGCGAATTTGGCTAAAGGGACTACTACGTATTTGGTGCACCGCTGTGGCCTGGCTTTTGGGAATTCGTAGCTACTTGCTGCCAGCACCAGAGCCAGAGAATCCTACTGCCGCCGAGGAGGAGGGAGTTGACGCCGCCGCTGCTGCCGCCGCAGAGAATGCCAACGAGGGCGAGGCCGAGGGTGAGGGCGTTGCTGTTGCGGCACCACCGCCACCACCACCACCGCCACCTCCTCCACCGGCAGAGCCAGCGCCAGCGCCACGGAATCTTGCCGCCGCCCATCAGGCCATCATGCAGCGTGATGCGCCCGTCGGCTTCCAACCATACGATAAGCCCTCATTGTTCGCCATCCGCCTGTGCGCCTTGCTGCTCCTCATGTGTCTCTCCATCGTGTGTGCCGCCATGTTAACGCTCACGGTGCCCGTGTATATTGGCCGTCGGTTAATGTTGCTCTGGACGGGTCATCCTGGTGACAAGGCGCCTGGAGGAGCTGCTGGGGCAGTTGCAGGAGCAGCTGGCGTGGCTGGAAATCTAGCAGCTGTTGATCCGGAGGCAGCAAGGAAAAACGAGCGACTGCTACGATCGCACGAGCTGTACACCGCAGAGATTGGAGGCTACCTGTGCTGGATTATATTCCGCGGAGTGGCTGTGGTGGTCACTCTGCTGCCGCAAGGAAGAGCGGCTATTATCACGAAGCTAAAGGATTGGGCGCGAGTGGCATTGCAGTATGCTTTGCCGGTTTTAACGCTGCTCGGGATCTTCGTGCTGGTTCCTCTGCTATTTGGCCTGCTGCTGGAGTTGGTGGTAGTGATACCTTTACGCGTCCCATTGCGCAAGACACCCATCCACTTCCTGTGGCAGGACTGGGCTCTCGGAGTGCTCTACAGCAAGATAGCCATCGCCATGACCCTCATGGGTCCCGATTGGCACTTGAAGCGGGCCCTGGAGCGGGCCTATATGGACGGATTACGCGACTTTGATCTTAAGTTTGTGATGCGCGACTTGGCCGTTCCGGTAGTTACTACCTTTGGCTTAGCCTTGGCAGCTCCCTACGTCCTGGCCCACATGGTGTTCCCGATTTTCATGGCCGACGCATATGCGCGGCATGCCGTCGCTAGACTGGTGTATCCTGTTAGCTTCATCGTTGTGGGCAGCATCTGCTTCGTTTTGTTCCAGATCAAGCAGCTGAAGAAGCTCTATCTGTCCATCAAGGTGGATAAGTATTTAGTTGGCCAGCGGTTAGTCAACTACGAGCACCGCAAGAAGCAGCAGCAACAACAACAGCAGCAGCAGCAGGAAGAGGAGGAGCAGCAGAGGGCCGCCAGGGAGCTGAAGGAGCACCAGGACAGGGAGCGAGATAGGGAGCGGGAAAGGGAGCAGCTGGCACGCGAACCGGAACTGGCACAGCTTCTGTAACGAGACCAGGTGCGAATTTGTTAAAATTTTTAAATGGAACTTAATTAATTTTTAAAAAGCAGAATATAAACTTAACAAAAACCTTTAAATTTCAGGACCCCCACGAGGAGCTATTGCACTAGGAGTGGAGCTGATTCACCTGCTTGATATACATATATCTCTGTTTAGTTCATACGTTTTTTCGGAGATGTTTTGAAAATTTTCGTGTGAAAAAATACAATTTTTTCCCTGCTTCGGCCCCTTCCACATGCTTTAGTTTACTTTTCGTTATTATGATTAATAATCTGTTAGCTAAAATTGTTGTTAAAAACCTTACCCATGTATCGCTAATAGGTCCTAAGTTGTACTATATTTTAAGACAGCCGCTGCTCCAACCCCCACGGCACACAACCCCTCAGAGTTCACATAAATAATCTATTTACTGTAATGACAGCAGCGTATATAAACCTTGTATTAGAGTCGTATGAAAAAAAAAACTACTACATTTTAGAAAGATCAACAACCGAGCGAAACTTTCAAGTGAAACCCAATATAAAATCCCTAAAAAAAGATGGTAAAAGTGGTGAAAAGAATTCTAAGGATAGTGGAGACATTTTCGAGCTAGCTTTACGAACTGTAAAAATTATATATGTATACATTATAAATATAACTGATTTAAAATTAATTAATAAATTTAACTTTAAACTTCAACAAAAATTAAAAGCAGAGTTTTTATTCCAAATGAGGAAATATTTATGATTTACTTTAAAATGTTTAATAGAATTGTCTAGAATTGTTTAGAATGTCTTCTATGAAACACGGTAAAATATAACAAAAATATAGGAATAAAAAATATAAAATTCAATGGCTATTAAGGTTAACCCTTAAATATTGCAAAAATTTCGCTATAAGTGAGTAAATTTAGTTATGATTCGTTAAACATTTTACAAATTAAATTATTCTGACTGTGGCTCATGTAACAATTCAGACATCTGTTGTTTTTGTGCCGCCCAGCCAATAAGGCTAAGAAATATAAACAGACAATTAATCAACGTCCAAACATATTAAATGAAGCAACATATAATACATACAGGGGGAGCCAACGAATAGGAGGTGCACCCAAGTGAGCTAATCATTGAATTTGTTGTGAGCGCTGAGGGCGATGTCAATCATACGCCCCGTGTGCCAGCAGCAATTGACAGACACGAGTCTCTCCCCGGCGCGTATGAGGAATGACCAGTAAGTAGTGAAGAAATGTCGGGATGTTGCCCCAAAAATGCCTAACCGAAAAAATAGCTCAAAAGTTAGCTTCAATTTTCCGATGGTGGCTTTCCCCTACCCATTCCACAAAAAACTTTGGACCTTATTGTGAATTTGTTGCTGCTGCGACACAAATAGAAAAGTTGGCAGTGTTTTGTAACTTAAATTGTTTTGTGGTTTGACATGGCCACGACTGTTTCGACCGAAAGCAAAGTGGCTTATGTGCCGTGGCTATTAAAATGTGTGGCAGGTCCTCTCATCCCACATCCACGTCCATGCCCATCCCACTCCCATTTCCTCTCCCTTTTCCCGGGACTTTACCAAATTAAACACTTACCAAAGTTGGCCTGGGCACAGGGGCAGGGACAGGGGACAGTGTACAGTGACAGTGTATAGTGAGCAAGAGAGATAAACAAATAATAAAATGAAATCAAATAATTTGCATTATGTCAAAGTTGAAAGTTGCTGAAACATTTTACTTTTCAGCGCGTGCTTAAGTAGAGGGCAAACCCAAATGGGAATAAATGGGACGGCGGAGGCGGTGGGGCGGTTCGACATTTATATAAAGTTGACAAAACTTTGGCGCGTGTTGGAGTGACCCAAACGGGGATAGTGGCATCCAATCCATCTCCGTGATTTCCACTCCCACACGCCAAACGACAAAAGGTTTGCCTTGCGGTTCAATGAACCAAAATGTTTAATAAAGTCTTATCAAACAGAATAAATTTCAGGCATTGCCCTCCATCTATTGGGACTTAGTGACTAGTTTTGAGAGGAAAATAATTAAGAAATATATGTTTTAATTTTCACTACATTTAGAGAACATTGTACTTTATTTTTCAAGTTGATCGGAGTAATAGTTTCGGAGTTTAGAGTTGGGAAATATGTACTGTCTGTATTTTTAATTTAATACACAATGCTTTGAGTACCGGTTATTACATAGTCGGCTGTGCTTTAGTTCTGTTTTTCCTAAGCAGATATATTAACAGAAATAAATGGGTTTCTTTTATTAAAAATTGAAGTACTAAAACTAATTTTTTTGTTGTGTGTGTTGCTTAGAGAAGTTTTCGCCAGCTCGAGGTCAGTTAATTCGAGGTAATTTCTTACTATGTTTGCCTTGAAATTCCCCAAGTTGCATAATTCTGCAGCCTGTGGAAACAGTTTATCAAGCTGAATTGCTCTGTTGGGCAAAAATACTTTTAATTGGATTTCCATCAATCGAAATGCAGTGCAGGCTGCGGATTGAGAGGATGCAGGGAATGTGGGGATATGTGGACTCTCAAGTATTTACCTTCGTAAATCAATAGTCTAGTCTTCTGCCTGTCATTGAGGGTACACGGACACAGAAATGAAATCCCACATAATTCTAGTCGAAGACAAGGATCAACAATGCATTTTTATGGCTCTATTAAAAGACTATAAAAATATATATTACAAGTTGATGGCATTCCTGGACCGGTCAAGTCCCTCCATTGCTGTAAGCGGATTTTAGGCTTTAAGTTGTTCTCACACACACACACATTAATGCTCTCTTTTGGGGTCCAAAAATTCCTAAAGGACCACAACAAATGCCACAAAATGCCAGCCGCCAGACAAATAAAGTTTTTGCAAAATGTTCTATGGCAATGACGCTGGGTATGAGCGCAAACAGAATTCTCCCACACTTGCTGGCTGTCTATCAAATTATTTAGAATTCATTTGAATAATTAAGCCGTGCCGCTTTCATCCATCCACTCACTTCTCGGTGACCATCTCCATTGGGGTAAAATACTTAATTACTTTTAATAATGCAAACAGTAAATGGCGACCTGCGGCTAATTTAAAATGTGGCGGGTTTTATGTGTTGTGTGTGTTCTGCAAATTGCATTACTGATTTTAATTTTCATTCATTACGAATTTGCACTCAGGTTTCATAATTACCACTCTCGTCTGTCACCACATAATTTGCTTCCTTACTGTATGGTAATATTGGCTCATCTGAAAGTTGAAGGCAAAAATATGTATGCGGAGGAGGAGATGTCGGCCACTTTGTCAACAAGGGGGAAGGGTGTGCCTTATGTGTAACCCACTTTTTCATCTTGAACCTTGCTTCCTTGTTGGAAAATTAACAGCTTCATATGTCGGCTCTGATAACTTTATACTTCTTGGCTTTAACAGTTGCGGTTAAAATAATAGCAATGAGATAAAGATAGCTAAAAAGTAATGATCATAAATGGGTAAATTATTTACTTAAAAAAATGCAGATTTAAAAAACGCTTAAAAAAGTTTAAAACAATCTTTATGTGCATAAAAGGTATTAAAAAGTTGTCATTAAACTTAGAAAACTCTGAAATCTAGGAGTTTATTCGAAAAAGCGAGTCTAAAAAAGATAGAATCAGTGTATGTGCTATTTTTATGACCTCCTCTGTGTGAGCACGTATTTAGATGTCACTTTTCTCGTGTGGAGCCGGCTTTGCTCGGCTTTATCATTTGTCGCGCATTACGGGGCGTATGCGTAATGTGGCAAGGCAAGGGCTTTAAGCGGAGCTCATTTGCATGAATTGCTCCGCAGTTTGTTATTGTTATTGTTGTTGGTTTTGGCTGGTTGTTGATGCCGCTTGAGGCTCTTATCAAGCATAACCAACACTTCATAAATTGTCTAAAATTAGCCATAAAACAAAGCAAACAACCACTGCTGTTGTTCTTGCTGTTGCTGTTGTTGCAACAATCTCAAGAGTGTAGCAACCTGTGCCGGTGCCTCCATGCTTTTTATGCTTTATTATGGCCCTGCACCCTTGACACCCAGCCGCCCCATCCCCTCAGCCATGGCAACTATATAGGGGATATATATCCGGTGGAGGTGTGAGTGGCGGAGTGGCGGTGTGGCGGAGTGAGTAGCGAAATATGTCTGTTGTGTTGTCCCCGGTTGCCACACTCTTGGCCGCTGAAGTGGCCTTTTGATTTCCGTTGCCATAATTTATTATGTTGCCCAACGCAAAAATAAAATAATTTGTATAGAAGCATTACCCAGGGAAACACAAATAGGGCGGAGCGGGGAGGGGGCATCCTAAAAAACCCGAAAATAGTTAACCACAAAAGGGAGCGAAAACAAAAACAGAAGCTGATGAGCTAGGACACCTGCTGGATTCCCTGAACAGGTGAGCTTAGACCGTAATTGGCTCAAGATTTTTGTGGCACTTACAAATTAGGAAGATTAGGGCAAGCATGTTTCCTGAAAGGCACAGTAAATATCCTTAAAAATTTTAATATGTATGCGCTTAGCTGGACTATTTAAATTGGAATTATTAACTTAGCTTTTAATACTGACTCCCTTTTTGCTGAAAATTATTGGAAAACGGTGATTAAAATTTAAAAAATTTGTTTGGCACCTTAGGTTCCATATATATAAAGTTTATAATTTTGATTATATATAATTAAACTCAATAAAAATTAAACAGAGCATTGGAAAAATAATAATGCAAGAAGAAATGTTTAATTTATCGAACAATTAACTTAAATGTCTAAAAATCCGCTAAATAATTACAGATTTACTTGAAATAAATTACAAAAACTTATTAACTTTTGCTATAAAATGTATTTAAATTATAATAGTGCATTTTACTTAACTGTTTTTATTTTTAACTATAATTTCCTGAATTTAAAGTTGCTTCTGTAGTTAATTCCGTTATTTAAGTTCTTTGAAAATGTCCCTAATGGCAACACATCTTCTGTCATCTTAGGTATACCCCAAACGTTCAGGACAAAAGGTGGTCAGCTCTGCCTGGCCGGATAATCAAATACTTCCGCTGCCCAGGAGAGTCCTGCGAGCCTGAATACCCCAGCGTATTTATTTACTTTTCGGGCTTTCGGCCAACCACAACAATAGACTAGAGATAAAAGAGGACGCCGGACCCAACCCTGTTCTTCGCACTCTTTAAAGATGTATAAGTATATATAAAAAACCCCAGTGTGCATTTGACTTCGCTTCTCACGACTTTCCGGGGTTAAAGTTTCAAGTTCGGGGTGTTACTTTTTATGGCCTGCAGCCGTTGGCAGCGTCTGATTGAGCGTGAAGTTGTAAAACTTAAGGAGTGCTAAGTGCCCTCATCCTGAACTGCTGCTGCTCCTCTCCGGATTATGGCCAATAAAGCACGCATGTCGGCGCCAGATCTTCAGGACTCTACAAAAAAATAAATTAAATATGCCCCGGCTGCGCCTGTGGTTTCCTAGATGGCACATTAAAGAGGTGTGCTCCTCGTGGACATTGTCCCTTTTGCCGGGCTGGGGGAGATTTACGAGTGGGTTGGGCCGCTGGAGGGAGAGATTAACCCGACTTGCCAACCACTTGTTTCTGGGTCCTTGTAAAGCCTTCTTTTTAGCTGGCCATAATTTAAGGTGGTTAATGGGTTGAATGGGATAAGGACAAAAATACACGAGTTTATATTTTTATTCCCTTAGCGGAAGTCCTATTTACAGAGGGGATTTTCCTTTTTCTTATTGTTTAATTAAAATATTACCTCATTAGAAGATTTTGGCAGCGATATTTAAACGAAATTGGCTAGATATAATTGAATTATTTTTTAAGGGATTTTATTCGTAGGAAAGGAGTTTACTTGCCTTTTTATATTATCTAAAATAAATCTAATAATGTCGAATTGAATAAGTAATTTTGTTACCACACTTAAGCTTCAATCAGGCCTTAATTGTTTTTGTTTGTCACATAATAAAAGTAAATTGAGCAATTATCTTCATATTTATAATAAAAACAGCTTAGACTTTTTTCAAATAAATTTCCTTGTAAATAAATTAAGCTTTGAATGATTTAAATTTAATTTAAACAAACTTTGCACAATATATATCACTTCCATATTTATTTATACACCACAATTCCCATATTTCACTTGTAAGTAATTTTCTGTTGTAAGCAAAAATACAGAGCTTGCTGATATCCCAATAAAAGAGCAATGGATGACCCAAATAAAATAAAACTAAGTCATCGAAACAACATCTGCTTGCCATGGCCAAGAAAACTTATTTATCATATCCCTTTTCTTGTTGACTTATTTTTTGTGGCAATCAAATGAAGCTGCATAAGCATCGTATGTAAATTCAATATGTAGATTGATGAAAATAAAAATAGATATACAGCCCGGCCAGCAACAAAATAGTAAAAATGCAGTCGAAATTATTTGCAAATCGAGAATAAGGCGATGGCAGCCTGAGGATTCCAGTTGGTTATTTGTGGTTGTTATTATTGCGACTGGGGTACGCATTTATTTGCGATTTTTTCACTCTCTTTTTTTAGGGCGTGGACAAAGCGACGCCTCTGGAAGCCGTAAAACTCACGCACATATTTCCATCGAATAGTCTGGCGTCTGGCTGTAACCTTACTTTTTATGCAAAACGAATCAAAATCCAATTATAAATCGAAAGCATGTGTGCCGGCGAGGGTTAGGCGAAGGGGGAGGGTCAAGGGGTTCCAAAGGACAGCCAACTGCAACCAACACACACACAACTACAACAATTATGGCAACAACAGTACTTTGCGGGGAAGGGCGGTAATGAAAAATTCAATTTTGGTAAACAAAAGACGCGAGCGAGAGCGCGATTTAATATGCATGCGAGCATATGTGCGTGCGAGTGCATCGATACGCATGCGATGCACAGAGAGAAAAATACTGGGAATAAATAATACTTAAATACTTATATTACATATATATTTATTTTATTATAATTTACTTGAGTAATTGCTTAAAAACTTTTAAAAACTCATTGCAAAGTATGCAATCCTTGGAATTTTAGAAATAAATATTTAATTGCATAGTTTTAGACACCTATTAAAGAGGTTTCAAATTATTAGGGCAATCTTTTTAAAATCATAAATCATAAACTACTGAAATCACCATAAAAGGAGACAAGAACAATTTATTTTGGAATTTTTTGTGGATTAAAAAAATAAAGACTAATAAAAGAATAAAGTATCAAGTTACAGTTTCCTTTGGATTTTTGAGGGAGAAATATTTAATTGCATACTTTTAGACACATTTTAAAGAGGTTTCATATTATTAGCGTAATCTTTTTAAGATATTAGTATCATATATATATAAAAGGAGTCAAAAACGATTGTGTCTTGAATTTTGTGAAATAAATCTCACATAAATGGAACACTTTTTGAAGTCTTTTGTCGCCAAAACAGCTTTAAATTAACTTGTATTTAATACATTCAAATGTTTTTAATACTTTGATTAAATTGTCATGTTACAATTTTAATTTTTCTGTAAACTTAATTAGTGGACATAAAGGACCAATATTTTTTTCGGTGTTGTACATATGCGTTCTTGTGGCTCCAGAAGCCTGGTCTGGACCCTCTGACCAATGCTCATTTGCATATCGTCATGGTGTTGTGTGCCCTAAATGGCAATTTCAATGGTTTCTGGGAGCGTTTAACAATCCAGCCGTTCGATGGCCGCAAATTTCACCAGGGGACCAAAGTTTTTTAAGTGGAAATAAATGCTAATAAACGGAAAACACATATTTTAACAATTTAAGTAGGCTTATTTTGGATATTTGAGTGCAAGAAAATCAAGATCTTATTAAAGAAAACATCAACAATAAATAAATGTAAACATCATGCCAATGATGTCTAACTAAATAACAAACTATGAATGATTTTGAGCCCAGGACAAGCTCTTGAGTATTTAAACTGAATAAAGATCGAATAGGTTCTGGTAACTGAACAGATACAGTGAGCAGATGACAACGGTGACGAGCGTAATGGGGAAGCCCATGTAGAAGAACTCCATGAAGCTGATATTGTAGCCATGTTGCATGGCGATCACCGATATGAATTCGTTGGACAGGGAACCCAGCAGGGTACCGTTGCCTCCGCAGTTCGTTCCCAGCAACATGGCCCAGACCAGCGAAGTCAGCGGCACGGCTGTGGACTCGGTTTGGGACACCTCAATGCAAAGCTTCAGCAGAATGGTGGCAACCACCGAGTTGTCTATGATGGCGGACATCAAAGCAGACGTCCACAGAATGATCATCATGCCGGTTATGGTCTGAGTATGGATTTCCGCTTCCGTTTCCCTGACCGCTGCCGTGGTCAGCCGACCTAGCCAGAAGATTAAGCCCAGGTCGGCGATCACATCGGTTAGTATGAGCAGGCCGGTCAGATAGAGCAGCACACCCCACTCGATCCTGGCCAGCAATGGACTGATGCTGCTCTGGTTCGCCAGGATGAGCAGCAGGTAGGCCGCCAGCATGGTGATCCATCCGAGAGAGGACGGCGGTATTATAGTGGGCATCGAATTTAGCAAGAAGCAAAAGACGGTGAAGGAAACGGCTACGCCGAATTGTGCCATCAACTTCATATTCATGAGCGGTAGATTCGCCTCCAGGACGGCCAGGGTCTCGTAGTAGTTGGCCTCCGGCTTAAGCCACATCCGCCTTCCGGTCTCTATCTTCCTCTTCAGCTGCTTTATGCGCTCCTTTATCTCCGGCGTGGGCTTCTTCAAGGCGCGCCTCCTGGCCAGCTGATGCTTGTCCACCTTATAAATTTGACCGCCCACACAACAGAAGATTAGGCCAAAGACAGTTACCATGCAGATCAGCGATACCGGCAGCATGTGTCCCATGAAGAACTTAAAATGGAGGCCACGACCCTCCATCGCAGGATCGTTGGCCACGATTATGTTAGGTGGCACTCCCACCGGTGTACAGGATCCCCCCATATTCGCATATATGGCCATCATGATGAGGACGATCTTGGTGTTGATGAATGTGGCCTCACACATTCTTACGGAGGCGGGCGCCAACAGCAGGACGACGGTGGCATTTTCAAGAATGGCGGACATGGTGGCGGCGAACATGCACATGAGGAAGATCACAAGCCACGTGTTACCCCTGGAGATCCTGTAGGCCAAAAGTGAAATGTAGTCGAAGAACCCCGTCTCCGACAACAAGTTCACCATTAACAGGCTGCCCAGGATTATCATCAAGGTCCCAAAACTCACATAGCCGAGGACACCCTCGAAGTTGGGTTTGTGTCCAATAAAAGCCATCAGGCTCACGGCGGCACTACAAAGGAGCAGTGAGCCGAAGTAGCGATCTATATACTCCGTGATGATCATAGCGTACAGTATCAGTATCAGACATAAGCCATATATCACATCCATTCCGGTGGGCATCGGTGATTTATTCACGGTCATCTTCAGGCCCACCGGCCGATCACTCTTACTCTGCACCGAAATCACCGACACGGCCAACGCCCAATCCGAATTAGAAATTCTCGCGGGATCCGTATTTCCTTTCTGCAACCTCGCTGGGTAGACCTGAGTGGAAGATGGTATTTAGAATTATAATAAGGGCTTAATATAGATTCGATCGAATAGACTGAAAAAATTGTTGAAATAGGTTTTAATTTCCATTTATTAATCAAGGAAGGATTCTTTTGCAAAGGAAACATTTAATTTTTATATTATATTAGATATATATAGAATTCTAGATTGATTACTTATTATAATTAAAGAATATTGGAATAATACATTAATTCCACGCGGCTTATTTTTGTCGCTATATCAACTTAGTATCGATTCGATTGAATAGATTGAAAAATTATCGAAATTTTTCATTTTCATTTATTATACGAAGAAGGAAACTTTTGCAAAAGGAAATTTTTTTTTATATTATTCTAGATATATATCGATCATGTATTAAAATAATACATTAATTCCATGCGGTTTGTTTGTATTGCTTTATCGGACAAATCTATTTTGAATCGATTGAAACAGTATTTCAAACTGTTTATTTTTGATGTACTGATTCGAATCGATCAAAACATAATCGAGGTTAATCGGTTATTAAAATATTATTATTTTTTAGACCTACTTTAGACAAGATATTTAGTAATATTTGGTTGAAGTTTATCGATCAATGAACTCAATTTCGATATTGCGATATAATCGACTTGTACAAATGGTCTCTGGTTTGGTTATTTTCAAACTGTTTATTTTTGAAGTACTGATTCGAATCGATCAAAACATAATCGAAGTTAATCGGTTATTAAAATATTAATATTTTTTAATGTTCTCTTTAAACTTCAATCCTACTTTGAACAAGATATTTAGTAATATTTGGTTGAAGTTTATCGATCAATGAACTCAATTTCGATATTGCGATATAATCGACTTGTACAAATGGTCTCTGGTTTGGTCGTTACCTCAAAGGACTTCGACACTTTCGTGTACTTGCTCTCATTCTTCTCCAGGTACACATTCCACGTGGGTGAGCGCACAAAGATCTGGCTCAGCTTGGAATCCCGCCACTCCACCCGGACACCCACGGAGGGTGCGATCTGATCCCGCCTGCTCCTCGTAAGCATCATGTCTATGGGTCCCTCGAGGTATACCTTGAGGGAATCGTGAGGAATGTAGAGTTTCTTCAGCCATATCGTGTGCGGCATCGATACGATCGTCATCTTTTTGTTTTCCACCGCCTTGCTGATGCTCGTAATGACGGCGATCAGGGCCCAGAGCACTAGAAGGATCCACATTCTGAAGCTCAAATAGAGCACACCGTGTTCGGTTTTCGACTTTCTGATATTAAATTTTGGTCTGTCCATTATTTCTCTTCCTTATGGTATTTTTTCTACTTGAATCCGTTAAGAGATACTGGCATTACTTTTCAAGCAACGTTTATATTTTGGTTGTAATATTAAAAGCAATTGTCATAAAGTATTTTTGAAGAAGTTTTCAAGGCACAACAGGTTAAATCAGATAAATCCTTATATCAGCTAATTTAAAGCCTTAATTAAGACTGAAAAGGATAACAAATCTACCAATTAAAAAAAATAAACATCATAAAAACCCCAATTAAAGTTGTTTCTCGATTCCCCTAGCAAAATGGAAATGGTTTCTCCATATTTACATTTTCTGCACTTTTCCGAGGCAGAAAGTTGTGGCAACAGCTGTGGACAGCTCAACTTTGCCTATGATATGTGGTCTGGGCCAGCCCAATAAGAGCAGTTCCCAGGCCCAGAGCATTCCAATCTCAGACACCAGGGGGAAAACTTGAGCAGAGCCAGAGAGAGTCCAGTGTAAGTAGGCCAAAGTAGTAGGAGAAAGCCATTTTCCAGCAGACCATCAAAAATGTATAGCCATAATATGTGGCGCTGCAAAAATGTAGCATTGCAATGCTAAACTTTTAATAATGCCGCAAAAAAGTGGAGGAGAATAATGGCAAATCCAACAGAGACACACCAACATGTGTGTACGAAAGCGGACAAAACAATATTTGATGCATGGCAAATATAGAGAAAGATGGGAGTTATTTCAGCCAAGCACAATGGGTGCCATTCAAGGAGGTTATTCGGGCGTGAAAAGTTCTGCAAAAGATATGTAGATTGTGCTCCCAGGAGATGAGCTGTATCTTCCCCATTAATTCCCCTATCTGGGGGTAATTTTTCTGTTTTCCCCTATCTCCGTGTGGCACTTATAATCCACTTCGCTTTTCCCCACAATTTGTCGCCATCAACATAAATCTAAATCAGTTTTCTCTCTCGGTCTGGGTCGGGTGCACGTGCCACAGCACACAGACGTGTGAAGTTCTCCCCAAGCCCGGAATAATCTGTTACAAATTCCCCCAAACATCTCTCACCTCGGTGGTTTTTATTTATTTATTTTTTTGTTGCCTGTTTTTAATTCGCACAAGTGGCGGAGACGAAACTTTAAATGGCAGCGCTGTTAATTGGAAATGAAGTGCAATACAGGCAGAGCTCAGATTACAGGCTGTCTGAGATCCGCTCCAAATGGCAGGTAGCGTAATGAAAATGGTCACCCACCCATGCAGGTGTTGTGTGTTGCCTAGGCAATTAAATAGGATTTTTTCCATCCACACTCACATACGTTCCGGTGGCACAATAACATTAATTTGTATGAGTGAATTGTGTCTGGATTTTTTAAGCGAAGAAAGAGTAAACACTTTGCACACCGTGCAAATAACAAGCAATTAGGAAGGGATTAGGGAAATCATGTGAAAATCTTACACCTTAAATTTATGCTTATTTTCTGACTACCATTTAAGTAAAGTTCAAGCTTAAGGTGTCTCAAAATATCTGCCATATATCAGTTACAAGATTTTTAAGTCTAAGAAGTTTCTCTAAACAAACTATTAATATTTCGGATATTTTCTCCCAAGTGCATTATCACATATTTTATCTCATCTTTTATGCAACTTTCCACAATAGCTTTGAGTTTTCTCTGCCCTAGTTAATGCCTTTCCTGCTACCATATACGATGTATATGCTTAATTAGCAATACAAGGGGACCGGAGGAGCTGTAGCCTGTTGTCAAATATTCTGACCCTAAACATCGCACCATGTTGTCAACCGGAGGAGTCCTCCTATCCCAGAATGTCGACAGCTGTCCAAGCAGAGCCCTAACGAGATTCGGGAACTGAACACTGTGAACCCAGAACCCAGAACACAGATTCGAGAACGGAGAGCGGAGATGTGAAAACCCGAAACCGAACAACAAGGCGACAGTGCGACAGACCCGTCAGCCCACGGGTCACGCCCACATTATGTCTGTGTATATTGTACACTGCGAACATTAGTGGGTGAAGTGACTACATCGCACCCTTGCACATTTACACCCTTTCAGAGGAGGCGTCTCACTCTTAACCCGATATTTACAGCGGGGTCAAGGAGGCCAGTGTAGACTGTATCAAAAGTGTTGTTTGACTTTTCTGGGACTTGCTTTGTTTTTTTAGTTATTTTTAAAATTATATGTATATAAATTGTTTATAAATTATTATCAACTCGAGATTCTTGTATTTATTAAGAGACGTTGTACAATTTTTTAAAGGCATCGATATTTTTATATTAGATTTTCGTTTAATTATTGAAAATCATATACTTTTCTCAATAATAAATGGATATACTAATATTATTGCACCTTAATTAAATTAAGCTTTCACTATTGCTTATGCGTACTTGGTTTTTTATATAAATTTGTTCCGTTTATTGATTGATAAATATATACTTTTCTCAGTAATATATTGATTTACTATTGAATCTTAATTAAATTAAACTAAAAAGAGAATTTCGATATTATATGGATATTATGGATTTTTATTTATTATCCGCCACTTTTCGCACTTTTAAACATATTAAGATAAATTCGATACCAAATTTTGATATATATTGATCATTTAAAGATATATATTTCTTTAAAGAGTGATTCTTTCGTATAATATTTTTTTTTGAGTACAATGAAAGTACATTCAACCAGAATGTGGAAAAATGTGCCAGTGGACTTAGGTTGAAGGGTGTTTCAGCATTCACTATCCACAGCTACCTCGCCTTCCATTATGTGATTGCGTAGGCGGCTTTCCACCAAAGGTGTCCCAAGTATTAACTGGAAACGGTCTGGAAGGGACTAAGAATGGCTTAGGCTCCTCTCAAGGAGCTCATTACCAAATGCCACTGCAACAGTAGCAGCAGTAGGAACAGGCACAGCAGTAGCAGCTGCTGCTAAACGCCTTTGAAGTCGATGGCTCAGTAGGCCCAGTGGGCCAGAGGAATGCCAAAGGACTCCAGAGCCCCGAGGACCCAAGAGGAGCTCAGGGAATCCAGCGAATCCAATGGTGCAGATGTGGATGAGCGAAGCTGTGGACTCGTAAGTGGGCTTATTTGAATTTATTGTGGGAATTGCAGGGGCGTCGTCGCGTCGCGTCGCCTCAGATCAAAAACAATAATTTACTTGATTTCACTTTTCGGCGGCTGCGTCTCCAATTTCCCCTTTTCTACGCCAGCCCACAGTTCAGGGGTGTGGCAAGGACTCAAATTGTGTGGAATTATGTAGTGGAACGGCGGGGATTATATATTATTATTCGGGTCGACTCCGCCGGCTAATTGCTAAAGGGCTCTCTCTGGCTCTGGCATTAGCTAATGAAAAGTTTGGCAATTCAAACGAATCCCTTTTGGCTGCGACGAACTTTAATAATTCCACGAAAATCATAAACAAACATACGCCCCCTTTTGAATACCGAAAATTGGGCAAAGTTCAGATTGATATATCGCCCGCAATAAATTCATTCAGATTTTCAATCGAATTTTTGTTTTATTTTAAAACTCTGGCGATAACATATGGCTTTTTCAGATTTCTCTGGAATAAAACGCTTCAGCTCGTTGACTGATTTATGAGCGTATGTTAAGCAATTTTCTATGCAAAAGTTGGACCACAAACTTTCTGCATTATAAAGATGATAATCCCAGTGACAAGTAGCCCGCCCTCCCTTCCGCCTTCCCCTCCGCATTACCAACTCTCTGTCAACTTGACGTCATTCTGGCCAGAACAATGGAACAAGCTAGCCGGGCACAAAAGCGCTTCAGCCTTTGCACGGAGAAAATAAAATGGGAATTAAGGCCTAAATATGTTACGTCTGTGAATATTATTATAGTTAAATATCTCATTAAAAATTTAATTTGATTTATATTTGGGGTGGCTGCTACTTGATTAAATTTAATGATTAAATTAAATTATGTTTAAGGAAATGATTTATTAAATTGTATACAATTTTTTATCATGAATTTATTTGTATTTATTAAGGTAATAATAATAATTATCGATGAATTTATGTTGGTTTATTTTGTATAACATTTATATTTAGTTTATACTGATTTCTGTGACCAGGTATTTTACCTATTAAATCCATAAACTCTTTAGGAATCAAACTATTTGTAGAAGTAAAAAAACTATCAAAATTACTGGGTGATTAAACCATTTTTGTATAAACTTACAAAAATTACAAAATATTTTTGTCTAAAGAAAAGCACTTACCTAAAAAAAGAAGTGCCTTTTTCATAGCTCTTTTTTGGGCATATTTTCCTAACTTGTAGGCGTTTCTAAAACCTATTAGAAAAAACACTAATTCTGAAACAGACTCCTTTTACTGCTTTTTTTAAAATTTATTTTTTTTAACATTATTTGTTTTCTCAGTGTGCCTATAAATGCAAATTGTTATCATGTAGTTGCGGCCATTATATAAGTAATACTTTTGTCCTGTTTCTTTATTGCGGATTATGAAAATGAGTCCTTTGCTATTTGCATAATTGATATTTAAAATATGAACAATCCGAATAAGATGAGAAGTTTGCCGGGGAGAGGAACTTAGCAATTGCACCATTAATTGAAAAATAATACGTAAGAGACACTGCCCCACTGGCTGGGGATAAAACGATTCGGACGAGAAGGAGTTGGAAGGTAAGTCCTTCTGCCCGTTGAGCTGCTTGAGCTCCCCCGTAGGCCACCTACGTGTGGACACATGGCACTCTGAATCTGTGTCCTTTGCCTGCGGCGAAGTGCTTCCCGTTGGGAAAAAAGGGGAAAAGGAAAAGCAGGGGAAAAGCGGTCTGTCTGGGCCCAGTGAAAAGTTAATGATGTTGCTGCGAAGCACACACACTCGTTTTTCAACATTTACGTTTGTAATTAAATTTTGCAGCAACTGCCAGGCAATACGGCCGCAGTAATTGCATTTGCCGGTTAAATACAGGCACGTGTCCTATTTGGGGCCCATTTAATATGCAATTAAACGGTTATCGTGGGCCGTCTTGGCCAGAAACAGGATTCGGCATCTCTTGGGTAATAACATTTGCGTTACAATTGCTCCATAAAGGTAGACCATTTTTTTTACAAATTAAAAGGTAATGTGGGTAATTTAACTGGAAATTTGGGACTCTTATGATGCTTTATTATAAAACTTATTACTTTATTTGCTAATAATATATAAAATTATGGTAATTTGCAAAAAAAATCTACCTTAATAAATGTAATATTTAAGGACTTTTTTCACTAACGCTAGTGTATTCAAAACTTCGAATTACTGAAGCTTACTAAATATATATGCACATCATCACAGTTGTTTAACGTACTCTTCCCCATTTAACCCGCCAACCTTAATTCGATTTGCTTTTATTTGTTTATTAAAATATTTTAAAATTAATGCCGTTTGCCAAGCGTTGAGCACAACAAAAGGGCTCGTTAAATGCAGGATGCGTGATTAACTTGGCGGTTTAAGTGCGAAAAATCCCCACGAATACTTAAACACGCGCTGCCATATATAGTATATTCGGTCGGCATTAATAGGGGTTTGCTCTTGTTGATACTTTAATTTTTTATTTCTATTTTCCATGTCACCATTTTAAATATATACAATTGAAAATACAAATAAAGAGATGTTGCCTAGATTAGCGTTCAATTAAAATCATATTATCATGATGGAGTGTACGTTTTGAACTAGAAAATACCCTAAAGTTTGAACAAATACCTTTAAATACAAAGCTACATTAGGTAAACAGTTTTTATAATTTTATATATGTTTATTTATTTTTATGTTAAATGCATCTATTTTTTTATATCGCTAACCTGTCTAAGCATACCCTGGTAAGGACTATATTATAGGGTAAAATAACGCCTAACTAGCTAAAATAAAGCAATTCAATTAATGGCGTAAATAGGATTTCCATAATATGTTCATTAATTTTTCCAGTGAATAATTCACTTATTATTATTTATTTAAATAAAATGCAAAGGCCAATAAATGCACATTAATTAATATTACACATACTAAGTATAAACTTACTATATTTATTTTACAAATATATATAAATACATTATTATTCTTGAAGCCAATGTATTGCCATAAATTTAAGGCCTACAATTTGTGCGGTTCCTGGGACCCTTTTCAGTTTTTTTTCATGGCAAAATAAAAATTAGGCGACAGTTATTTGTCTGCCTTTGTTTGGCTTAGTTTTTTTTAGGCCCATCATCATCATTAGAGACAACCCACGTTCCTCGTCTAGCCGGTTGTCGCATTTGTTTTTGCTACTTCCTTTTTTGTCGTTTGTTATTTTAAGAGTTTTTTTGTTGTCCGGCCGAGAAAGGGATGTCTTTCGAACTTTTGGCTAATTGATGGCAAATTTTTCTGTCTTTTGCACCGAGAAGCCCACTTAAATTGATCGATGACATAAACTGTTGTCGTGTCAAACAACCTAAACAGAAACTCTAATGAAATGTTTGGCCTAGGAATATACATATATCAATCACTAAACGAAGAGAGAATATAAATAGATATATAAATTTATGGGTCAACAGCCTATGATGACACAACAAAAGAAGATATGTTGAAATACCGATTAAGTATAATAATAAGATTAATAATTGTAAGGAAATGCCACGGAAATGCCGAGTAAATGAGCGTGAATATCCGATAACCTTTTACTCGTGGGTTACTCTGATTAGAGCTGTGGAACCATAGATAGCACTATTGTATGGATAAAGCATGCATAGATATATATAGATTTTTTAATTTTTTAATTTTCAACTCTTTTTTTAATTATTATATTGGAAGTAGTATATGTCAATACTATCGATGGTATTATTATTTTGCGAAAACTTTGATGGTCTCACTATCTCTCTATCTCTGGTATACAGTGTTACCAGAACACTAATGAACGCACGATAAGACTATCGATATCAATTGTTTTAGTCATAATTAGATCTACTTTTTCCTATACTCTTCCTCAAAAGAGCTGAGATATATAATAGTTATTTTAATTTAAATTCCTTGTTGTTACAATTGTGTAAAATATATAGGAAATCAACTAGTGACTGTGTGCATATAAAGCAACCGCTCCAGCTTTACCATGTCCCTGGAATACCCACTGCATTAACTCTTGTCTGCTGTGAATTTCCGCATTTAATCAGCTTTATTACAACCAGAAACATGACACCGAAATGGTCACGCAGAGCTTACGAGCTTAGTGCCAAAAATTTTGCGTAACCGCCGTCGCCGCCGATGCCGTCTGGACAATGAAATGAAATGGTTTCCGCAGGCCATAACTTTCATCGCCCACAAATGGAGGACTTGCGGGGCCGGGTCACAGGACTCTAATTGATTCGTTTTAAGCGCAATGATTGCGGTTTTTGGTCGGCGGACAGACGACGAAGCCATCGATCAATCGGGGCTGCTGTGGGTGTGTGAGTGGGTTCATTAGATGTGTCATAAAACCTCGGCCGGGGCTGGATGAAGTTTGGCCAACGCAGCAACCTTTGAGCGCGCAAATAATCTAATTAGGACGGGGCCCAGATTGAGATTCGGCCCGGTCATAAATAACGCAATCTCAGCCCGAAGGGAAAGTCATTTACTTTATGGCAATCAAAGCATTTAATTTAGATTTTAATGGCCAACTGCTTAAGCAAGTCCTGTGCAAATACCGATAAGCCACTTTTGGGTCTTGTCTCTGCCTACGGTTAATAGCAAAAATCAACATCAAATTGGCTTTCAGTGGCAATTAGCATATTTTACAATTAATTGGTAAACAGCGTGTGTTTTTATTATTATTCCTTATCAGAGCATTCAACTCTGCAGCGAATTTACCCTGAAACCCCCCGGTGAATTAGGTTGAATGAGTGAGTCCAGGGGAAAAAGTCTCGTGATGGCAATTAACCGGACAGAGGGGGTTTCTTTATCGAACGAGTGAGTAAACAAACGTTTATTGCCATTCGCCAGGCAAAGGTGTCATAAATCAGGAAACCCAAAAAAGCCAGCTAAAAAAGGTGAAGAAAATATATAAGCGACCTCTCAAATATACTATTTAAGGCTATTTTTCTCTGGAAAATATATGCCATGGATAGCCATCTGCTTTTAGTCGGGAACTTTTCACTTTAATTTATATTTTCTTCCATGCGGATGTGACTTTTGCCATATGTCTTTGTGTACTTTTCATCTTTCGCATTTGCCATGGACATTCTCCAATTAACACAAACAAAAGCTACCCTTCTGTGCCAACTTAAATTAATTGAAAATTTTAAAGATAAAGATTTTAAATGGCCAGAAAAGAGGTAAAAGCTAAACTGGATTTAGTATTCTATCTAGTTGACCAAACGGACAGACATGAATAATTTTTGAGCATAGTTTGGCCATGCAAATGTAAATTTTTGGGTTTCTCGTCGTCCAAAAGACTGGCTAGCTCATTGTGAATCCCTAATGATGATTCAATTGAGGGACTTTTATGTGCCAACCGAGTAATCCTCCGACTGAGTCAGCTTCACAACATTTTCTCTGTAGCGAGTGCATTTTATGGGAATTTTATGTAAATTAATGGTCCTTTAAATACAGACAGCGACCCAGAGCCCTAGAAGATAAATGAAGCTACAGGCAATGACTTCGACAGGGATTTGCCGGTGTATTAAGTGTAATACAATATTCAGATAATTAATTCGTGAGTACCATGTAAGGCGACACTTCAAATCGTGTTCGTCCGTATAATCGAATTATAGAAATTTCTCATTTACATTGATTGAAATCTATCGGTTTTATCAATTACACATTCATTTGGCACTTGCAAGGGAATTTCTTTATATGTCGTCGGAATTTATTGTTTATCGTTAATCGTTAGGGTAAATATTAATAATATTGATATTATTTGAAAAATGAACTGAAAAATATTTATTTATTGCAACGATTTAACTTATATATAACATGTAACATTTAACGTTTTATTTTTAAGATGTATTCTTGAACTAAACTTTAACGCTCCACCCAAGAGGTATTTTTGATGACAAATCGAACATATCGATATATAATATATAATATATATAACATACCTAAAGCTTAAACTATCTATTATATATTATCTTCTATTTACTGTTTCTGTGAAGTACGGCAGGTTTTATTGATCCACCCTACGGTCATCCACTTCTGCCTGCCTTTTCATCTTGGTTCACCTTTTGCGTAATTGTTGGAAAATGCCGCCAGCATCAAAGTTTTGTCTGCCGCTTAATTAATTCTCAATTGATTTCAGGCACACGCTGGCGGCAGCAAACTTTGCCCCTGTCTGCCTTCTAGCTTTGTTGGGTGGAAAGTTTGGCTTGCAGTTGATAGAATGCATGTTTTGGGGCCAAAGTTTTCAACAACCAGCCGCCTAATTAGTTGGCCTGTACTCGAAAGTCAATTTTTAATTGCAGGTGCTTGCCGCCTGCCGCCTGCAGCATGCTGCCTGTCTCCTGCTATTAGTGGCAGTTAATTGATATTAAGCATACGCAGCGTGGGCCGTCCGGTATAGTTTGGCCCTAACTAATTGGGCCCGGACAAAGCTCTGAAATCCACGTTAATTAAGACTTCCGATGACACCTGACACCTGACTTGCTCCGAGCAGCTATTTCCACCAATTTTTCTGGCCCTTTCTCTGTTTTTCTACTGCTTCAGCATCGACGGTAGCAGGGAGATCGCGGAAAATGGCAGTTGGAAAAACGGAAGACACACGACCAAACTGCAGCGAACTGCTGGAGTGGACATGCAAACACTGGCTTCTGCGTGTCCTGCCGTCAGCAGTAAATCTCACGACCAAGTGGCAAGCAACTTTTATTGCCACATCCTCCTTGCACCATCTGCCGGGTAAGCAGCAGTGATGGTTGCTATCTATATGGAAAGGTACTTAATATAGCTAAAAATATTTTAACATTTAATAAATATATTCAATTAAATTATATCAGATAATTTTCCATATTTTATGAGACTTAAAGTAGGTACAAAAATATATCTAAAGGCAGGCATATGTGATACTTGGTAAATGTTTTAATAAATGTATATGATTTTATATAATTTATATATATATATATAATAATAATATTTAATTTTGTTAATATGCTCATCACTTATTTAATATTATTTTACTGATGATGTTCATTTCTTGTATTTATTTTCTTGCTAAAGCTTTTTAATAAATGCATAATATTTGTACTGCTTCACTCTTATCTACTAAGCTTGTATGTTTATTATTTCATGTATTATTTTTCTATGGCTTGTACCTTGATTTTTTTGAGGTAAGAAACTTTGTAGGTACCTTTCCCATCACTGTCTAGCAATTGGCCGTAAACGAAATTCCCAGCACGGTGTCCAAGTTCAAGGACTTCGACTCGTTTGGATTGTTTCATTTATTCTCTGGCTTCTTCTCAACGATATTGCATTTTGTTGTGAGTCAGCTTAAGGTGCGATTATCTGGAAAGTGGTTTATGCTAATAGGTTCTCTGTGCGCTGGCTTTTTGTGGTTTTGTTAAAACCTGTCTCCAGGCCGGCATCCAATGCAATCATTATTTATGACGCCCAAAAGTCTAATTTGGGCCGAAAAGAGGCATGGTGACAAATGCAAATAGGCTTCGAACAATTTATTTGGAATTATGGATTTTGTGGGCCGAAAAATGTGGCAGATTGTCTGTTTTGATTTTTATTTAAAGCGTCTTAGGACATTATGTGAATATTTGTCGCATAAATACATATTAAATATGAGAGGTTGTTCTGTAAATTACTTAAATCTGAAATAAACATGAGTGCTAACATTAACAATGTATTATAAAGTATTACTTTAAAAATTTAATGATATTTCGACTATTTTTCTTAAAGGATATATGCTTCTTTAGTGCCTTGGGGTCTTTTCTTGCTTACTTTTACTTTTAACAAAGCTAACAAAAATTTTAAATAAAAGTAAACAATCCGCTTAACAATTTAAGATATATATATAGAAATCATCTACTCAAAGTCTGCCAGAAAAAGCAGGCGGCTTAGAGCAAAACTAACAAAATAACAGCATCTGTGGGTAACTGTGAGTGTGTGAGCAGCTATTAAAATTTTGATGATGTGTGTTGTAAGCTCCGCAACGAATTTATTTTCTAGCGCAAATTACATTTTGGTTGCAGACAAAACAGCATCCCACCGAAACACGCACCACACACTCTCCATATACATATATAAACCCTCAATCAACGGGCTTAACAGGTGCACAAACACTAGTGCCACACGACTATCACACAACGACCGTAATGGCGAAATGGCGAAGCAACAAATAAACGCACCGAAAATGGCGGAAGTTGTTATGCAAATTGGCCGAGGGGGGGTTTGCCTTTTCCCGGAAATCCCTTATCGGTCATTCAAGTTTACATACGTATATCCCATCAAACCTGACATGATCGAGGTCGAGGCTGGGTCTGGCAAATAATTATTTAATATCTATATTCACGTAAATATTGGAGAAAATAAATTGAATTTTATATCTGGCTGATAAAATCATGATTATTGTGGTGTACACACATTGTTTATACTTTCGTGTTCGGAAGAATTAGCAAAATATGTATATAATACTATATATATAATATCTAGTTACTATTTAGTTAAATATATTGATAATATTAATTAAATACAATATCGACTGTTCTACAATTATTTTTATTGTTATCTATTAAATGTTATATCTAGAGCTAGATTATGTATTCGTAAATTATTGGCATAATTTCGATATTGTATGATTAATCTATTATCGTGCTTTAAACGATATATTCATATTTAGGGTCGACAAAATACATTATCAATATTTGAACGATTAATACAACCTAAATTGTAGTGCTTATACTTCAATATTATTTAATTTATTAATTTATTTACTATATTATTTATATTATTGCATAGAAGTCGAAATGCCGACCTATCCCTTTACAGTATCAATTCCAGTTATACATTCCCGGGTCAGAGGTTGCGGTATGCAATATAAAGCCAAAAGCCGTCAATTCTCTGCCGGCCACTTCAATCTATGTATATTGCATAAGCCCCATTGCAGCCGCTTAAAAACAAGCAGATAAATGGGAGTTGCGAAATCCATGACAACTTAAGGCGATTGAAGTGTCAACGAGCGGAGGGACAGCTTGTGGTGATGCCTAGAGACGGAAATGGGAGGAGGATCTATAAAGCTCAGTTTCCATCTAGGCTATGGTACAGATTTCATTTCAGCCCCTGTTTTTTTTGTGTGATATTTTTGGGCTATACCACCATATCAACCAAGGCTATCGCTTGCAAATGCAAAATATGAAAGAATGTAGCTAGATGTGCATACTAACTGAAACACGAATATTAAATCCTCTATGAAATAAAATAAGCTTTCCTCAGATTTATGCTGAGAGTGGCAACAGATGTGTGAGGCACTAGATTTTCACTGATATTAACAGAGCAATCTATGTATATACATATGTAAACAACTTCACAAAACATAAAGCTCATAAAAAAGCATACACACTTTTTAGTAGCTCTCATAAAAAATAGAAGCAAGAACGTTGACCAAAAAGAGTAACAACAAAAGGGCTTACATTCCATAGAAGACTCTACCATACATGTCACTTTACACTTACCGCCCCTTTATGTGTGCCATTTTTTTCTGTATATATATATATGCATATTTTGGCAAATTGCCCGCGTCGCACGCGGCGTATGCGTAATATGCATCGCACGCCACCGAAAGTCCTTGGGTGGAAAATCTTCTAATAGCACTTAGGAGCTAAGTGAAAGCTTCCAAGCTTCTCCTTTTTTACGCGCCAGCATTTGGGACTGAAGGTTTGGCTGTTGCCATGACAGCATCGCTTTAATTAAGCCAGTTAATTGTTACACATACGCCCCGCTGCACCTTGAACAATTAATTTTAAAAATTCGAAAAGAAAATGGAAACTTTTCCTTGACTGGCGGCCGGTCAATGACAGAAGCCAAACGAGAAATACTTTGCCTTTGTTTTCCCAAACTTATTTATTTTGCCGACGAGACCCGGAGCAGATTAATTAAGGGCATTTTTGTATTCGATGCGCCCTTTCCAGGAGCGGGTTCGCGGCTGCACGGGTGCTGGTGCGAAAAAGTTTCTATAAACTTTGCTAACAGACTCCCCAGTGTAGTTGTTTCTCTCCTTTTTTTCTGCCTGAATATGTTTTCTGTGTTAGAGCACTTCAAGTTGAGATGCCGTCAGTTGGCTGAGTCACAAGATGTTGAACAAATTTTAGCACCTTACCGTCATAAGTGCCAACAGAAATCTCTGCATATAACTATAATGGGGGTGCACTGAGACATTAATATATGGTAATAAAATAACTCTTTCAGAATATATTTTTAAAAAGAAAATTCATTTATTTATAAAATTATTATTATGTATGTATTTCTTATTATTTTAAATAGAGCGTTTAATGGGATGCACTAAGATATGGATAAATTGACTCCTTCGGAATATTATATTAAAATAGAAATTTCATTTATATTATATTTCTTATTTTTAAAAAATAACGTTTAAAAATGGCTCTTGTTTTTAGACTGCATATACTTAAATAAACATTTAATATTAAAAAGAATTAGCTTATTGAGGGCACGAGTGGGCCTTAATTATAAAATATTAAATCAAAATGATGTCAATTGGTTAAGAGCTGTTCTTTCTTTGAATTGACTTTAATTAAACAAGAAAGCTTAAGAAATCTTCTTAGAGTGATTTAAAAACCTCGAATGGAACTGTTATTTAGCTTCAGCTTATGTTTATTTAAAGAGTTTTAAATATTACTTTACCTAGACCTTTTTCAGAGCAAAGAAATCTATAATTTTTCTCCAGAAATGCTCTCTATTTTCCTCGAATGAACCTGATACTAAGCTCTAACTAATGTCTATTTAAAGAGTTTTAAATATTACTTTATATAGACCTAATTCAGTGCAAGGAATCTATAATTCTTCTGCAGAAGTGGTCTCTTTTTTCCGAGTGCACATATACCTAGGATGTGTGAGTTATTGGCTTCATGACAGGTGTTAAAAATGACGCCGACTGGCTTTGTTGTTAGCTTGTGGATGTTGTTGTTGGCCTGCTGACTGTCGGCTGTCGACTGTCGGCTGTTGGCTGTTGTGGAAGTTGCAGCTTGTTGCTCGCTTTATGCAAATTGAGACGGCAACACGAGTAGTAATCCTGAGTAGTGGCATCCTGAGTTTGCAGCTCCGTCGACTGACTCTGCCACAAAGAAGACGGATGGATGTCGGACGTTGTGCGGGAAAATGTGGCAAAAAATGAGGCATTCTCCTCTTCAATGCCCGATTGAAGTGCAATACCGAAAGCTCTAGCATTTGCTGGGAAATTGCATTCGCCATAAAGTGTAATCGAACGTGAAAAAGCTCGTGTATTGTGCGCCAGAATGGAACTCTAATCGGCTGCGTTTCCGGCCAAGAGGAAAGAATAAGCTTGTAGGACGAAATAATCCAATCATTTCAGACTGGCAGTCCTTACTTCATTCCTTTCTTCTCTCATTTCCCGGTGCCATAGCTTTCTTTTTGATTTTCCAGTGCAAGTTTCACATTTTCCTTCCTTGTCCTGTGGCTTTAGGTATTTTTATTAGTCTAGTGTGTCTATGTCCTCATGCCTCTTAGCAATCCCCAAAAACATATCAAATAACATGACAAATTAAACAAACTGAGTCAATAGAAGATTCTATCGACTTACATTCGTCATGATTCCCTCAAAGAGTTGCCGATATACCAGCATATTGAGCGGGACCAGCAATTATTTTAAATGTGGTTTATGGCAAATGGCTTTGATGTTCGGAATTGGTATGGCAACACGTGGGGGGATTTGGAATCGAGTTAAAACTGTTGAAGTGGCCTGCTGGCATTCGGTTGCCGGGAAAATTGGTATACAGTTTTGTTCCTTGGGATGCCTTTAAACATTTAACATTTCAGCAAGTGAATCGATCAAATATTAATCGAGCATGATTATTTGGCAAATTCCATTCATTAATTATTGAGTACGACACCCTAGAGTGAGTTGAAATAGATTATTTATTATTTAAAAACAAGTTCCCAGTTCAGCAGCTGGAAAGTTAAGCTCAGTCAAGTGTTTCTCATTGGATTCTATAGATTTTTGTGTACATTTTCTCAGGCGGAATAAAAAATACACACAAATTCCTCTAGCTGGAAGTTGGAAACATTTTGACTAATTTATGTGCGCTCACTTCCGACGTTAGTTTGGGCAAAAAAAAAAACAGAAACCTTAGTAAAGTCAGGGGAATTCTAGGCCATTTTATTTGTGGCAATTTCACTCAATTACCAGCCTTTTTTTGGCGCACTTTGCCATGGCCTATAAAGCAGGAAACATTAGGCCCTGGCTTAGGGAATTCTATGAACCGAAAATCCCCTCGCACTCCGCGGACTCTGTCATGGCTTGCTAATTATTTACATCAAACATTTTTTTGGATGGCCATAAATTTCGTTTTTTTCTCACGTTTCATTTTGTTTCTCGTCGGATAAACACAGGTAATGAAATGGCATTTAGGTAAGCCGAGCAGGGCACTTGAATTTCTATACGAAATAAATTAATTGCCATCCAGGGGGAGGGAGGGCATTACGCTCCGTAAATAATTGAAGGGTGAAATTGACACGGAAAGATTTAATTTTCTGTTCAATCACTCAGAATTTATTCTCGGAAAATCAACACATGACTCTCCGATTCTTAGCTGACACTGAAAAAACAAAGGCATCATTAACAGACAGACATTTTAGTCAGCAGCCTTCGGATTTTCTTTGAGAAAGTTGAATGAAGTAAACATAGAATATCAATAAATATTCTGAGTAATAAAATGTCCTTTTAAAGATATTTACAGAGAATGTTTAATGCATTCACAGAACTGGTGGGGAGCATAAGACATTTAACTTACTTTATTTATGGTACATATAATATTTTTGCTTTTTTCTAAAAGAATTTATTTAGGAAACATAATAAATTATTATGAAATAAAATAATAAATTTACTAAAAGTTTAATTAAGTTGTGAGCTACATAAATATTTATTAGATCTCTTATTAAAGTTTTTAATTTTAAGAGGTAAAGGTTAATAAATAACAATAAATATAAATATATTTAACATTTATCATAAAAAAAGACTTAAGATGTAATACATATTTTTAAACAAAATTGCATCAGTGTTACACCCACAAAAGCTTCATTATTATTTTATATTTTTCTTCAACTTTCTTGCGTGCGGAGGAGTTCAAAAGGAAAATACTTCCAAACTAAATAGAACATATAAATAATATTAAATAGAAATGATATTAAACATTTATCATAGAAAAAGTCTTAAGATATAATAGATATTTTTAAACAACATTGAATCAGTGTTACACCCACAGAAGCTTCATTATTATTTTATATTTTCCTTCAACTTTCCTGCGTGCGGAGGAGTTCAAAAGGAAAATACTTCCAAACTAAATAAGACATATAAATAACATTAAATAGAAATGATATAAAACATTTATCATAGAAAAAAACTTAAGATATAGTACATATTTTTAAACAACATTGAATCAGTGTTACACCCACAGAAGCTTCATTATTATTTTATATTTTTCTTCAGCTTTCCTGCGTGCGGAGGAGTTCAAAAGGAAAATACTTCCAAACTAATGCATCGAGGGACAGTTCAAGGCGCTGGAGCGTGGCGCCAAAGCCCAGGACACAAATCTGCTGACCGAAAAGAAAAATCCCACCAACTACAGGACTCTGACAATTGACAGCTACATGGAAAATACAGCCAGGACAAGACAGTTTCTGTGAAAAATTGTTGCTACTGCTGGCTAGGAAAGCAATTATATGTAAGCCCAGTGTCTGGACAGATGCTGTCCCTGCTGCAGTAATGTGACAAAGATTGAATATCCCCTAGTATGTAATTTTCAATTTTCTGCGAAATGGCCGGCCCGGACTAGAACATTAAGCTGATTTCTACCTGAATTATTTAGGCGTGTGCATTAGGCTCAGAGGGTCCAATGTCTGCCATTAGATTAATTGCTGTGTCTACTCCGCTCTCTCCGCGGCTTCCATTGAATAGGATCCTCCACACACCCACACACATGTGTGTGCCTGGATAATATGTTACTATGAGCCTACCGATATGGCCCTTTCAGTTCTCGGCCTTTGACGAATCACTTTCGGCTGAATGATTTTGCGTTAATGTTTAAGTTATTGCAAAAACATATCAAGGAGTCTATTTAGTCAAATTCCAAACTTCAAATTCCCCTTTAAAGTGCTTAAATGCTGATTTAACTGCAAGCAAATAGGAAATGTGTAGTTAAATATACTTAATTTGTATTAATTTCCAAGCAAACTAATGCGAGAAACCTTGATTAATCTGATTTAATTGCAAGCTAATAGTGTGAAGTTAAATACACTTAATTTATTATATTTCCCAGCAAACAAATCCGAGAAACCCAATTAATTAAGCTGACAGGGAATAAACCTAAAATCCTCTGTGGCGTCAAACCTTAACTGGCTCAAATTGCTTTCCTTTAATCATTTTTAATAACCCATAATCCCATAATCTAACTAATCTGTAGCCATTCGTTTGGATAACTTCGCATTTCAATTTCATTTGGCAGAAGATTTGCACAAATAACAATCTGCTTTTACTACAGACAGAGATTATCCTTACATGTGGGCCAAGCAATGGAGTGTATGAGCACACCCCCCACACACACTCATCATCGTCGAAATCAAGAGGGAAGGATTCTTGCCAGTTATTGCCAACATCACGTAATTACGTTAATGAGGCTCATTAGATGCGCAGAGGTTGCAGCTCCGGAGAGCAGAACAGCAGGATATGAGGCTTGGATAGTTGCCAGGATCCCCGGAGCAGTGCCTGCTGGAAGTGCACAATCCATTGGGCTGCGAAAAGTATGCAATTAGGGCAAACGATGCCAGGTATTAATGCAAAGGACCTCTCCGCTCGCGAGCTGGGTTAAGGCCCTTGAGAGACATGCACACAGGATGCGGTTTTTGGGTTTCGGGCTTCCATTTCGGATGGAGTGTGGTCCTGTTGCTGTTGCTGCTGTCAGCCCCTTGGGTTTCCGCCTCAAGTTCAGGGCTTTAGGGAGCAGTAATGGCCTTTATTCATTACTTAAAGAAGGCAGGTATATATTGAAAGCCTATAATTAACAGAGGAAATTAAATAAAATTGAAAGATCAATTGCTAAACCAAAGGTTAATAGATACATAATTGCTTACTTCATATTAAACATCATGAGAGCGTGTAAAACTATTAAAATTATTAAACCACAAAAGATATTTAAGCTACAAGGGTAACTGTATGTAAAGACCCAGTATTATGGCCAGACAAAAGGTTAATAATTGGTTTTTATATTTATTAATTATTTAAACAACATGAGAGCATGTAAAACTATTAAAATTATTAAGCCAAAAAAGATATTTAAGCTACAAAGGTAACTGTATGTAAAGACCCAGTATTATGGCCAGACAAAAGGTTAATAATTGCTTTTTATATTTGTTAATTATATTAAACAACATGAGAGCGTGTAAAACTATTAAACCACAAAAGATATTGAAGCTACAAAGGCAACTGTATGTACTATAAAATTCGTAATTTCCTAATGGGATTTCTCTTCTTGAAAAAACCCACTTTTATGGCCAGAAAAAAATCTAAACTACCAGCAATTATTCGGAAGGAGTCCCAGCTTCGATGCCGGGGCCAGTTTTGGAAGCCATGTCAGTGGCAGTGGCAGTGGCAGCAGCAGCAGCTGCCGTCTAATTGTAGTCAAATCCATTATGCAAATGGAAGCGTGGAGAGAGGCCTTTCACTCCTCCTCCTCACCGCTTTTGGCCAACGTTTAAGCATTCTCCGCCTGCACTTGCAGTTGGAGATGGAAGAATGGATTGTGGGAATGCGCACTATGCCAGCTGCCAAAAAGGAAGACCACGGCATGGCAGTTGCCATGGCATTGTAGGCTTCCAGGAATCTCATTTCACCGCCCTTCCCTGGAGCAGTGCCTGCAGCGGAGAGGGACCTGGCTTTCAAGGTCCCAACCCTTTGAGCTGGAGTTTGCCCTGTGCAAAGTTTTTCAATCAATTTCATGCGGAAAGTTTGAAGCAGTCAGCAGCCAGCAGCAGCACCGCCAGAAGTTGCTGGGCCCACGGTGCGTATGCGTATTCTCAATAGGTAAAGTAAGTGAAGACATATAATTACAATTATTAATTATATAGACTTTTTCGTAGCTTAGTTTAATCAGAATAGGCTCTAAGACAACACCTGTGACCTTTAAGATGGCCAAATAAGTTCCTGAACTTTCATTTGATTTAATTCTCCTGAATTCGATCAGGTTTCTTTGCCAGCATATTGATTTCTAGGCCTGCAATCGAATAGCGCCCATTTCTGGGTTACCCAGTCGCAGCACGTTCGAGTAATGGCCAAAGTTTTGGCCATTTGTCGGCCTCCTCCCCCAGCCTTCCTAACTGACTGCGATAAAATGTGTTTATGAGTGCCGCAAGCTGGCCCCGCCCTGCTGCATTTTATGGGCTTGCCAAAAGTGAGAGAGAGAGGGGCAGGGGCATCCTAGTTATTCAAAGGCCAAGTTCAACGAATTCATATTTAATTGAGCACGGCCAAATTAACGATCCCCGAATTAGCGTGGCGCGGCGAAGCCAATTGTAGCTGTCAAAAGGAGGGCATTAATTACAAAATTGTAAACTTATGGGGGTGCTGGAAAGGGGCGGGAGTTAGCCCAACTTGAGCCCAGGTAGGCGGCAATTGAGTTAATTACACGGCTTAGAAGGGGAAACAACCTTTAAATGGGTTAATAATTCAATAAGCCGACGCCCAAAAGGCAGGAAGCCGGAATGGGACCGTACTTACCGTATTGCTTCCAGATAATGAAAGGGTTCTAAAAGATAATCATTATTATTTTTGAGCCCATTGAAACGGTCAAGGGATCCGGAAGGAAACTCCACACCTTTCTCTTTTATCTTGTGTTAAGAGGAAAAGTCAAAAGTTACTGAATTCATTTCCCGCTGAACTCTGCCTTAAAGCCAAGGCGCGCCTCGAGTCTTGACCGCAACTAACTTGTCTCTTAGACAACCATTTCCATGGCTTATCAGCGCCATTGCCATCTCGAGTAATCTTTTATTTCCACAACTACTCGGCCAACTACAGAAAAAGTTGGCAGCCAACATTTCTCATCTTGTATCTCCACTTCTTTCTGGTAGCTGTTTGTGGGTCATAAACTTTTGTGGCCCATTTCTCATGGTTATTGTTTTTTAGACTCCTTTTCCGCACCGCTTGTATTTTTGAACTTTCTCTGTGGCTCGCCATGTTTTCTGGCTAATGCAAGTTAAACTTGGCAAAAATATGTTTTCACTAATCTTGGTCATTGACTAAATTAAAAATATCTAAAGATCTAGCATAAATTGTTGAAAAAGGATAACAGGAAATGTAATGAAACAACTTGTTTAGCTTTTCATAGATTTAATTTAATTTTATTTAATGTTTTTTTAGGTTTTTCATAAATCTAATACCGTTCAGTGAGCCTTCCATTTCGATTTTAACGTTTAGCTATATAAAAACTTAATTACGCGCTAATAAACCATTTTGTCGCCCTCATTTCGTAATTGAGTAGCTTAAATCACACTTATCCGTTACTGAATGTATAACAAACAACAATTAATCTATTTAAATATACCATTTATGCTTACTTTCAGTAGGCAGAAAGAGAGTGGCAACATTGTAATTTAATTAAATGTATGGTTAACCGAGTAATTTCTCTCAATTTACAGCTGAAATCAATCGTTGGTGAAAGCCACAAATAATTGTATTCACATGTATTTATTTATATTTTTTATTGATCCAAAGTATCCGTAGATCTTGTGGCTGATTAATGTGTTCATTATTAACGAGATTGCAAAGTATTTGTCGGGGCTCAATTGCAAATACTTCAATCGTCATAATTTATGCGCTCAATCGTGTTGGCCATTTGTCATTTTTTAAGCAGCTGTCTGTCTGCCAGTCGCAGGGCTTTGCGATTTTATTTGACAAATAAAAAGTGTCCCAAGGGAGCGGGCCAAATATTTATGCATTGTTTCATTGGAGCATTCATTAGCTCAGCTGCAGTGAGACTGGCTTAAATTATGCCAACGAAATTCCCCAGTGAAACCAAGAACAAATACAAATAATACGGTTCTTTCACAGCCCAAATCTGGTTCCGAATAAAAGAGTTTCCCACCAATTAACCCAGTTCACTGCAACTGATTCTATATATATATATCTCCGTCCAATGGTAGCATCCAAAAATTGGCTCAATTAAGGCTATGAAAAGACATTCCCTTGCCTTCAATGCGCTTAAATGTAAGTGCTATTAATATATACATACGCTTATCGACTTGTGTGTGTATATATGTACAGTATATCTTTCCTTCAATATATATTCAGCTTAAATCGTTGCAAAAAATTCGTAGTTCTGTGTGTGCTCTGCATACTTTAATTGGATGAAATCAACATGGAAATGCATTTAAAAAAATCTGCAATAACTCAATTTTTGATTTGATTTTTATGTGCTAGAGCAGCTTCCACTTGAAAAGCCAATGGTGCGTATGAGTGATAGCCTGCGCCTTATTTTAACACTAGCCTACTTGGCAAGGGTTCTCTGGGTTTGGATAGTATTCTAGGTGGTTCCTAGTAGGCTTGGTGATCTGAATCTGGATTTAAATTAGAGATTTAATTATAATATATTAAATTTTCATTAAGCTTTATAGTTATTTGAGGACTTAGGGTCAATTTAATATGATTTGGTTGGTTAGCCTAGATTTTGGCTTATTTTGCAGTAAAAAAAATAAACATACAGGTACAAAAGGATTGTATTTGTCAATTAACTAATGCTTTAATTGTTATTAATGTTCATTTATGTTTGTATTATAATATATAGCTATCAGGTAGCGAAGTATTGCAAAAATAATAGGGAATAAATGAATAAATAGTAGGGAATTTGTTAATAAATAGTTCAGATTTTGTATAGGAAATGGTGCAATCTTTTTTCCAACTTCAGCTAAAAATACACTGAAATTTCATTGACCAAGTCCAGATTCATCACACCAAAGTCTCTCCCCAAATCCAGAGCATTTCCAGCCTCTGCAGGCTAGTGTAATTTTTTAGGTTTTCCAATGCTCCAAAGTATGCAAATAACTCATGTTTATCCAGGTTTATCTTAGCCGCCTAGAGATTACACAACTAGTTCAGTTTTTACATGGATTCCTTACAACATATCTATTATCAGGATTTTTTTTGATTACAGTAACTACGTCACAGTTCGAGCTTGGTCAGCCGTGTAAATCCGGTGATCCGTTGCCCCGCTCACCTTGTCCACAACCACGACAATCGCCTGGAACTGCAGGGCCAGAGGATCGGCTGCCGGCTCCACGCTGGACACGGGTCCAGCCATGGGACCTCCTCCTCCTGAGTCCCTGCTGCGTCGCTTCAGGACACTCAGCAGGCGGCTGAGCAGAGTCCTGCGACTGCCACGGTGCCCACGGCTCCTATGCTACAGATTCGTCACCTGCGTGATGTTCGTGGTGGTGGTGGCTGTCACCACCTGGGCATTCCGCAGACCCTTCTCCAGCGCCGTCGGGGCCACCGCCGAGCGCTCAGCTCGAGCGGCCGCCACTTCGTCTTGGGCCACTGGCAGCCACTTGTCCAGGAACTTGGGACGAAAGAGCAGGGTAAAGGTGGTCCTGAACTGCTTGCTCATGGAGCAGTAAAGGATGAAGTTGATGCTGGAGTTGATCAGGGCCAAAATGTCCATTAGGTCACCTGAAAGGGAAGGAAAAAGGCGGTAAGGTAGGGTTAAAATAGTAATAATCTAGATATTACATTTATTTAGTTATTTTTATGGTAATTATTTAAACTCACTCAGTCTCAGGTAGCACTGCACCAAGAAGGCATCGCCGAGGAGGGCATTCAGCAGACCCATAATGCCCTGGGGGAACTCAGTGATCAGGAAGAGGAGCAGCACCGCCAGCAGCATCCTGGTGGTGCGATCCGTTTGCTTCTCCTTCTCCAGAGTCTTGCTATTCTTCCTTGGCCTGTCCGCTGCCTTGCCATTGGTCACGGACTTGGTGCCATTACTAGAGGCACTTGGAGCCGGCTTGCTGGTGAGCTTCTTCCGGCGCCGCTTGGCCTCCAGCAAGGCCAGGATCAGGCGTACCGATAGAATGGTAAGTGCGATGCAGGGTATCAGCTTGATCACCACACTGTATATGAGGAAGGTGGCGTTCTGCAGGGAGACATTATGCAGGGCCAGGTCGCTGTGATATAGCCGATACACAGTCACATTCCTGACCACCGGCGAGGGCATTAACATGGGTGGCACTGCCGTTGTCGTCGATGTGGTCAAGGAGCTCACATTCAACCAGAGAGTTTCATTCAGAGACGGGCCTGGGAGCGTGGAGTTCAGGGCCGCCGCCTTGACACTCATCATTATCTCATTGCGATAATCAATCACAAACTGCGTCATGGGTATGGAGTTAATAACCTTGCCGTTGGCGTCCAGTTGATCCACATACTCGGTTATGGCCGTGATCAGATACAGCGAGGGAGAGACCACCAGTATACACACCACATAGGCCGTGGTTATCGTTATGATGGTGGTTCTCATGCCGCACCACACCCGATTCTTCTGGGGATAGCCCACGGCTATATATCTCCAAACGGCCAGAGTCACTGTCAGCCATATGGATATTGTATGCAGGACTTGGGCGAAGATCGAGTGGAACTTGATGAAGCAGGCCCAGCTGTAGCTGAGCTTCTCCTCGCGGGGCAAACTGTCCGTCAGGATGTAGTCGTGTATGGTGTAGGGTATATACTCCAGCATAACTGCCAGGTCGGCCACTGCCAGGCCCGTGAGGATGGCGTTCGTCGGGGACCTCATCTCCCTGCGGGTTAGCACTATGATGTTCAGGGTGTTGGCTATGGTGCCCAGGATGCAGACCACCAGCGAGACATAGCCATGCATGTTTTTGTAGCTGGAAGAGAGTGATTTTAAATAATTAATAAATTAGTTACCACTCAGGAACAGCATCTAACATAGAATTAAAGTACAGGAAACTAACTTTTAAAGAGCCTTTAAGTCAAGTCAATTCCTCTGATTAAAGAGTACTAAAGAGTAGTCTTCTTCAAGAAATCTACTGAAACCTCGAGCATAAACAAAACATAAATCTATATTAAGCTAGTGAGTGAGTGGAGGGCTCTTGGCAAATTATGTTTCGGTTATTATGCTCTAGTTAGCCCTAGCCAATTTGTTTGATTATACGCATAGAGACTGGGCTCTGTCTTAGCCAAAACAACAGGCAATAAAACCATCCAAAAGCCATTTCTGTTGAGTTGGCCAACAGCAGCAGCCTTTGCAGCAGTTCAGGCCATAAACTTAGCCAGCCTTATTGCGAAAGCCCAGCCACGCCTTCTACTCCTGGGATAAACATTTTACTGGCTTTTGTTTAGTTTTCGTTAGCCAAAAAAAAGGGGAGAAAAAATGGCAAAGGGAAAGCCAGGGTCTAGGATTCAAATTTCTCAGCTGGGCTGTGGCCCAATGTTTTTGGGAGTTTGCTATGTACACTCAAGGAAAAATAAGTAAATGAGCCAATCCTTGAATATGAAAACTTCCTTATGTAATTCGCCTTTAATTTAAGCAAGTCTATGAATAGCTCTGTAAAATCTTCGTCAGACGAATTCTTATAGGGAAATTCTTGGTGAGTTCCGATCATTTTTGTTGGCATCCATTTTTTCAAGTGTCTCCTCCTATGCCCTGGGAAAACCTGAAGCTGCTTTCAACGCGTTAGTTTGGTCTTTGCCTTTTGGTCATTTTATTTTCATCCAGTTTGTTGCTGTTTTCTCAGAGTAGCAGATGGTTTTTTTTTGGCTTTGTGCATGTTGCAGCCAACAAATTAGACTTAGTGTAAAATTTATATAGGGAAAAGCGCGGCGAGAGCCACAAGCACTACACTTTAACGCCTTCGGGGGAGAATCCTGCAGCCTGCAGGCTGCATCCTGGAGCCTGCCTCCTGCGAGTATATCCCGCAGTTAGCCTTGCGGCTGACAGGCAGCAAAAAATGTTTAATACACTTGCAGGGAGCCCCACACTCTGCCAGAGTGACACGTGTGTGTCCTCCTGCTGTTCCTGCTCCTGTCAGTGCCAGGAATTTAGTTAAATTTTTTATGGCTTTCGTACGAATTTCCCCATTTACTCCTTACGCCAGGAAGAATAAAAAATCCCAGTAACGAAGCAAAAAGGGTCACAGTTTAATTGAGGATAGCCAAATTTGTGGACAAGTTTTTAGTGTGTTGTTAATTGTCTTTATGTCTGTAAATTTCCATACCATTCTGCCAGATTCAAGGTTTTTCCAGCAAAGTCTACATTAATTTGCTTGCGGGAGGAATTGTGGCGAAGACCAACTGAAAAAACATTCCACTAGGCAGGAAGGGAGTTGGGAAAATGTCCTATTATTTTATGGGGTACTAGGAAAAAAACCTGTGTGGAAAAAATGGGCAACCATTTTCCGAATTTGTAGTTATGCACTTCGAAAGGGGCTTTTGCACAGAGACAAATTGTTAAGCAAACTTTATTGGAAACACTGAAAAACTGGCTTGGAAAACACCATAAATTTAATAACTATAAAGCTTTATTTCTATTTGGTTTGGTTTAAAAACAAGGCCATATTCTTGAAGGTATTAGGTAAGTCTTTTACGTCTGTCCTTACTAAATATTTTCTTCTTATAATTAAGCCATTTCGGTCTGTTTTTTTTCGTCTGTAACTAGTCCTGGTTATTTGCCTAGCTTTTGTTTGGTTTTTAGGAGGTTCATTTCGACAGCTGACTATGTCAGATTTCTGGGCCAATAACTTTGAGCTGCAAGCCCTGTTCCAGGCAGGCGGGGCGATGGTGGTCCAAAACAATTCCAGGACTTCGTCTTCATTCATGTCGTCGACGTTGTCGTTGTCGTTGCCGCTGCCGCTGCCGCTGCCGTTGCCATTGCCATTCATCAACATGGATTATCAAAGGCCATAAATTAGACTCAGCGGAGAATTTCGGGGAGGGGGTAGAGACTAGAGACTAGAGTCTGGGAGCCTGACCAAGGTAAAGGTAAAATCCAGCGCCATCGAACTCGAGCGGGAGTGTGTGGCAGCCATCCGAAAGTTTTTGTGAGTTTGATGAATGGAGTTGTAAATTCCCCAGGAGTTCCGCCGAGATGAGGGTTGCCAGCCGCCCGAAAAAGTGTCGCCAGGGTCTCAGAAAGTGTTTCAATTTCGCTGTTTGCCACGTAGACACACCCCGTTCCTTATATGTTACTTTTTTTGGGCCACCTGTCCTTCAGAATGAGAAGCCTTTAACGTGAACAGTCAGTCAGTCAGGCAGACGCCGACATTTACTTCTGTTTCACTTGTTTGGGGAATACACGGTGGCAGCCAGCGGAAACGCATTTGGTAAATTAAATATTTTTCAGAAGCAATTTTCCACATTTTTCGGTCTTCGGTTTTTCTGGTTTTTCGGACTTTTCTCAGCTTTCGCACTCACAAAAGGGGCTGACTTTGACGGCGCCGCCTTCGTCGTGCATTCTTTATTATGTATGTTAATTGCTTGTTGTGCGTGTTTTGTTGCGGTTTTTCCTCCAATTTGTTATTTATTTTTTGGTTCGCCCAAAACTTTCGGGCCCCTTTTCGCATTTTCGCTTGCCATTTATATTGCGTATACGTCACGTTGCCGCCAGGGGAAGGGTTGCACTTTAGGGCCCGCCGCTCTAATGTGTGTTTGTGCGTTCAATTTGGAACTGTGTGACACATTGGCGTTTGAATTCCATTTTTCGCCGGATATCCTTGCGGGGGGTATGGTTATTATGGTCAAAAGATGGACCTTATATTTGTTAAGGATAAAGAGATGGAGCTAGGTTTATGTTTTATATGATTCTGGGCCAAATGATCATGGAGCTCTAATGCTTTCGGGTCATCAATCAAGGAGAATTTGTAATAAAGAAATATAAAACATTTAAAGACATTTTAGAACATTATTTTGACACTAATATAGTTGGAATTTATTGCTTTTTCAAGCGTATTTCCAGTTTCGGTGCCAAGGAGATAGTCTTCGTCACATACTTTGGCACGATCCCTCGCTCTTCTTTTGTTGTTTGCCGCGTGAGTGGCGCTTGGAGACGAATGAGTGGGCGGATGGGTGGCTTTTAGGGCCTGCTGGGTGGGGCTTCTTGGGGGGAGCCGGGCTCCTCGGTGGTTTGTCTGTCTGGGGCGTGACAGCGTCAAGTGTCGCCCTCGGTGGAGAAGACGTCGGCAGCAATTTGGCACGTCTTTGACACAAAAGTAAATGGCCAAGTGTTGGATACACATCTAATTGCCATACAGTCATCTTTCAAACTCCGACTACGGCTATGGCCCCGGCTACCTTTAATTAAAGCGACTCGCCGAGCGTGGACGCCGCATTCAGGGATGCTGTGGCCAGCCACTTTGTGGCCATTAATGCTGCCCAGACTGGCTCTAATTAAAACTAAAAGCATTCGGCCAGGCCCATACAGTTAAGCCGGGGGAGAGCTGGCCAGAGTGCGGTGTAACAGTAGAGTGAATAATTTGCAGTTCACACAGCACCACGCTTAATCACGGCAAATAAATGATCATCAATGATTAATAGCCACCGATTGGGTATATTCTTCATCTATGAAGCTGAGAAGGGGAAACAAGTGACCTAATAAACTATGAAACACTTTTATGGTCCATCAATAAGGCCAAAGACAGCGTGGGAGCTTTATTGCCAAAGTCAGGAAATTCTCCAGCTTAACCGGGCGAATTTATTGCTCTTCAAGCAATTTCAAAGTTTTAGTCAAATTTTGATGAAAGTTTAAAAGGAAGTACATGCAAAGTAATAACATTCTTTGGCAAGATAAAATTATAATAATGTTATGATGTAAAAGTTATAAAACTTTTAATTACACAAAAGGGACTTTTCCTTAGGAAATGCCTTATTTTTATTATATATACGATATGGGATATGGGATTCTTTAAAGGATTCCCTATCTATATAATATATAACAACCAATGAAGGAAAATTGTTGAATTAAACAAAAACAAAATTACCTTAATCTAATCACGTAAATACTCAATACTGTTTGAAGTTTATTACAGAATTGGTCTTACTATATAATAGTACCACTTACATTTATTTCCCCTTATATTTATGAATATTTCAACATGATGACTCGGCTAAGAATTGAATTTCCTGTACCTCCATAAACATTTTTAGGGCCTCTTTTAATCATCAGGTTTTACGACATTTTGGCATGCAGGGAATATAAATACTTGAACCCCCCGATTCGGTTTTTTTATGGGTGCAGCAGATGGACACTGGGATGGCCTATAGGAAACGGTCAATTAAATTGATTTCAGCCATTATTTGTTGACCTTGCTGTTGACAAATCCGTTTTCTGCTTTTCTGATGTTTTTTTCTGTGTCATTTAATCGCCCGAGAAAATTGTTTGCAGAGAAAAAAACATAATAAGCATTGCCAGATAATTATATATAAATTATATATAAAATAAAAATATAACTAAATGGAAAATGAAGAAATCTAATATAAAATATATATATTAAAAATATTAAATATATATTTATATATTATTAAAAAATATTTAATTAGAATTTCCAAAACATATTTTTTTTAAAGAATAATTTCGTATCGATATTGATTTGGAAACCTTTAAAGAGACACCTAAAACAATGCAATTTTATTGGAGTTGCATTTATATCTTATTTTACAGTGCATTAATGGCCGGGGTGGTGGGGCGATAATCGATTTCTGAACGATTCGCCGTATTGTCGATTGTCGCCCCACATCGGCTAATGGTGTTGCTGCTTCGTCCTATTTGTTGCCCGATTCCTGGGTTGTATATGTCTGCACTGTTGTTATCGTCTGGCCTTGAGGCGCATTTGGCTGCCCGTCGGCATTTGGCATTGACATTGGGGGAAAGTCACTTACCTTGTATGGAAATTATCCATGCCGCTGCCGCAGTAGAGCGGCGCAGTTTCGTTGTTGCCACTGGCCATTGTTGCAGTAGTTGTTGCAGCAGCAGCAGCTGATGTTGCTGTCGTCTATAGTCTATTATGTTTGCTGGCCGTCATTCAGAGCAGGAGGACCGCCTTTACGCCGGACAGCCGCCCCTCCAGATGCATTTATAATTAATAATCAAGAAGTGCCTGCCTGCGAATAGAATAGAAGGAGAGGGGATGAGAGAGGAGGTTAGGCTGTTGTCCAACATGGCGTATAATTAATGCTGGTTGTAATTTGTTGCGCATACAGCCGTCACCCCGTTACAAGTAATGTGATTAAATATTGCACGATGCACTGGATGATGACGCCCTTGTGTGTTATGTGTGTGTTTTGTGCCTTTGGTGTTGGTTGCGTGGATCGAGTGTCTGCCCCCAAGCCGATTAGCGAATAGCCAGGAAATATATTCACTTCACTTCGGGTCTGGTTCCCCCTGGGCTACTCCGTGCAGTGCCTGCGGAGGCAGCTGCCACTTGCAGCTTAATTAGCAACAGCAGGCGAGGCGAAGCCAGGCAGGGTTTAAGATTGATTGAATACCCTAAGGAGAAATTACAAATTAATTCTCTAAGCTTATAAAATCCATTCAGAATGTGTCTGAGAGTATGCAATAAATTCTGTTGTCTACAAAATTCAGGGTAATTTGCAGAGATTTCTGGGACCCCCGAAGTCATTAATATTGAGTAGACTTATTGTTTGACTGATTTCAATATTCGTATTTATTTGTGTATTATTTTTTCCATAGCCATCTCTTAGGAATATATTACTTCCCATATATAATTTCAACTATATTCCGCCTACAAAAGTTATGATTTCATTCTCTATTAATCTGCTTTAATAGATTCCATTTTAATTTTTTGCCCTGAACTTGTAAAAAGATGATCCTGACCTTCACCTTAAGGATCATAAGTGGGTCAATTTAAGCCCGATATTAAAAAGGAATACCTCCAAAAAGTTGTGATTTTATTCTCTATTAATCTGCTTTAATAGTTTCCATTTTATTTTTTTGTCCATTTTTGATCATTTTTGTGATGTAACCCCTTATAAAATTTTCGAAAAACTGACTAAAATTTGCCTAACCAGATAATGATCACAGATGAAAGAGCTTCGAACGCTGAGTTTGGGAAGGTATGGCATTCAAGGATATAGTTATATTTGTCCAAGCTATGATCTGCTGAAGGCGGCGGTTGGTGACTCCAGGTTAATCCCTGACTTTGTAAAAAGGTGATTCTGACCTTCACCTTAAATATCCATATCTGGGTCAATTTAAGCCCGATCTTAAAAAGGAATACATCCCAAAAGATGTGGTTTCATTCTCTATTAATCTGCATTAAAAGTTTCCATTTTAATTTTTTGTCCATTTTTGATCATTTTTGTGATGTTGCCCCTTATAAAATTTTCGAAAAACCGACTAAAATTTGCCTACCCAGATAATGATCACAGATGATAGTGCTTAAAACGCTGAGTTGGGGAAGGTATGGTATTCAAGGATATAGTAATATTTGTCCAAGTTATGATCTGCTGAAGACGGCGGTTGGTGACTCCCAGGTTAATCCCTGACTTTGTAAAAAGGTGATCCTGACCTTCACCTTAAAGATCATAACTGGGTCAATTTAAGCCCGATCTTAAAAAGGAATACCTCCATAAAGTTGTGATTTCATTCTCTATTAATCTGCTGTAATAGTTTAAATTTTAATTTTTTGTCAATTTTTGATAATTTTTGTGATAAATTGTGATTTTATAAAATTTTCGAAAAACCGACTAAAATTTGCCTAACCAGATAATGATCACAGATGATAGTGCTTAAAACGCTGAGTTGAGGAAGGTATGGCATTCAAGGATATAGTAATATTTATCCAAGTTATGATCTGCTGAAGACGGCGGTTGGTGACTCCCAGGTTAATCCCTGACTTTGTAAAAATGTGATACTGACCCTCACCTTAAGGATCATAACTGGATCAATTTAAGCCCGATGGCAGCCCCCAAATGCCAGCCCATTTATTAACCAAAAAGTAAACACAGCTAGCGGCTAGAGCTCATCAGGAGCTCATAATAAAACCTCCAGAGATCAAACTGGGAACTGAGCAACTACAGACCGCATTACTTTGTGGGGGAAATCTAAAATGTATCTAGAGCAGTTCCCTTCCCTCGTGTGCGGTCCAAATTAGATTTGTATGGCCAGAGCGTGGCCTGGGCAAAGGAGTACAGATATAAATGCCATTTCTTTTCCGTTTCCTCTGTCCATGTCCTTTCTCTAGGACGAGGGCAATATGTTATCTGTCACCCCGCCGGGTCCTACGCCGCCATATCTCGCTCCGTTCAGGCTGCAGGCATTTCTTTGCGCAAAGATTTTAATTGCATTTGTTAGGCGGCTGCAGTTGGCAGCGGAAAAACCCTGGAAAAGAGCTGGAAAAGTGGGTGCAAAATGTTTGAGGGAGGCCAGCCAGTGGCAGTGCGAGGGGGGGCAAAATGTGGCTGCAATTAACACGTTCCATGAGGCGCAGAGACCGCAAAGCCAGCAGACTGTTTAAATATGCATAGATGGGAAAACACCCGGAGATACGAAGGAATACACTCGGGAATGCGATGAAAAATAATATTTTTTTTTGAAAAGGTAAATTGGTAATTTAATGGAAATTTATCCACTGACTTAAATTAATTTTTTGGGGTGTGTAAAATATTATGGGTATTTCCTGAAATTAATGTAGAATTTTAAATGGAGATTTTGAAACTAGAGCTTTAACTCTCATTAGTTTGATCTTTGAACTTTAGGAAGTTCTTGATTTGTTTAGAGTTTAATTAATTTTTCTATAAATGAGAAACATTCCAAAACAATATTTATATAACATTTCACTGTTTCTTTTTCTCCGTGCACTGAGAAAATGAACGTAGCGAGTGCCAGGGAGCGGCTAATGTGTAGGAAGCTTAGTAATTTGATTTGCAAATTTCCATGTTCCTCTTCTCCTTTTGCATTTTTGGGCGGTTGCAAAGGTTAATTTATCCAGACTGGCGCGTTGTTTACTAAATTAAGTTCTCAAGTGGCGTAAATTCAATTTTGAACTCTTCTTGGAAATTGAGTCCCACGTTTCGGGGGAAACTAGAGTTGGCCAAAATGGCAGCAGCACCCCTTCTTCTTCATGTCAGATGGAGCTGAAATTAATTGATTGATCAACTCTTCCCGTTTGACTGATGTAATTGTTTTTCCCATTAATATGACACAATACAAATGACCAGGGAATATTAATTAAAATCGTGCCGTGCCATAATTCGTTTATATAAATTTATTGCCGCTTGATGAACGCCGTTATGCAAGGATATACGCCATATAACTCTCCACGCAATCCCCTCGTCCCACATACAAGCCACCGTCCGGGGAAAATAATTTTGTATTAATTGCGAATATATAGTGGCCATATATATGGTAGCTTGATTGCTCCTCCTTCCTGCACGCGGTGCTCGTGTGACGAATGGAATGATTAATGAATGACAGCTGCCGGTTGCCCGCAGATGTATGCTATAATTTTTGCAAACAATGCCAGGGAATAATATGCCAATGCCTTTTGTGGTTCCCTCAGACACACAGCCTGACAGATTATCAGAATGGAAATGGTGTGGAGTGGAAAAAAGGCCCAGGACCCAGGCTTTTACAATAGAAAAGACATGACTCAGGACAATAAGCCAATAGTGGGTAGGGTTATTATTGCTCATTGTATTACTCAAAGATGGTTTTTAGTATTTAAAGCGTATATATTTAATATAGATATGTATGTACAAATCATTGTAGTCATTGTATTACTCAAAGATGGTTTTTAGTATTTAAAGCATATATATTTAATATATATATGTCTTGAGATCTACTACAGTTTTCTACAACAGTTTATAAATATTTCGAATTTAAATCAAAGGATAAAATTTAAGAACAGAATATTTTCTCGAGTGTTCCGCTTAGTAACAATCAGTGGCTGCTGCCAAGGACTTAATTTTGCGCATGAAAAGCAGTCTAATGGGAGGCTTGAATAACGTTTTCATTTCGAAAAGGACACACTCGACTGGACACGGCACGGCCTGGCACCGAACACGGCAGCAACAATGGCGGCGTAAATAAGGACATCGTCATCATGTGGGTAAAGGTGAAAGAGAAATTGAAATCAAAACTGATTTCCGCATGGCGAGAGGGGTGCTTCTTGGTCCTCGGTCCAGTGGGAGGACCTCCTCCTGCCACTCCGCTGATAACCCAGTTATGTCACGCCCACAGACGAGCTGGAAGAGAGCTGGAAGCCGCACAAATCGCAGAGGCAGATAGAAAGGAAATATCCTGCTGGACAAGAGAACAAAATGAAATTCAAGCCGAAGGGAAATCTTCTTGAAGGCTCTCCGCAGCATTGGATTTAAGCCAGCAGCGAGTGTGCTGCTATTTACTGGCTCTTCAAAATAATATTTACTCCATATTGATTATTGATTGCTTGTTTTGTGCCGCTGCTGCCCCTGTTTGCTTTCCCCCTGCGCTCGCTGTTTGCTTTCCGCTCTTTTATTTGCATTTTTCCCGTACACGTAAGCAAACTTGTTCGTTATTCGCTTCTTTGTTTGCCTTTGCTTTTCTGCAGTGGCATTATTTTAAATTGTTTTCTAAATGGTTAGCCAAAAAACAGCAGCGGCCGGAAGTGAAGTATACCGACGCGGGGGAGTCATGCCCCAACCCTACTTCCTGTGTGAAGATGGACAGCTGGCCGGAGGTTCGGTTCGGCATTCGGCTTGGGGTTTGGAGTATTCCCCAAGTTGATCAAATTTAAGATAAGTGCTTTCGCCAGCCAAGTGGAAGCAATGTTTGTTTACTCTCCAACAATTTGGCAAAGTAAAGCTTAAAGTCGGGCCAAAGGAATTTAATGAGCGAAGAGCCTCTTAGGAGATGCAGGAGAAAAGCAAAAAGATTAGAATTATAGCTTGGTGCATTCTCATTCAAGCGATGCCATTAACGCTCGCAGCTTTTCTAAGCAGCGAGTGTGTGGCATCAACAGGATCTCAAGTGCGTCGAGGAAAGGATAACAGCCAAGGACACACTGGAAGGAATAGAATTAAACTAGAAATTTCATAGACATACAACTGAGAATACTTCAATCTCCACCTACATGAATTAAATACTTTATTTAGATACCAATTTATAAGTAGATTTGCTTTACTTGGAATGCTTGAAATTTTGTGGCTTTATTGTTTTATTTATTATTATTTATATTATATCATTATTATATCTATTATTTTTATTTTTATTGGACAATTATGCCGAGTTCTTAGTTAATATTTTCGCTCTCTGCCAGCGCACGCATTATGAGAGCACCCTTAACCCCTGTTGGCCCCCCGGCGACTCCTTCAATTTGCACTTTTGCCGGATGTGTGTGGGGGTGCGTAGGGGACCCCGGCGAACCGCTTGAGGGGATTGCATCTGTTTGTCACGACAACGACGACGACGACGACGTCGGCGATGATGATGATGATGAGGGTGACGATGACAACGATGATGACTGGGTGGTGATGCCACTCATGATGCCAGTCATGACTGTAACGACTGGCGATGTCTAGCCGCCGGGGGGGATGTCTCAGCCGAGTGGGGGGAGGGCAGGCCCTGCTCTACACACATAAATACAGTTACAATCTGTAAATATTTGTGTCAGGATGTCAGTCAGTCAGACTTCCCTACAAATTTCCTGTCAAAGTTTCCCCCTAGTGTTCCATCGTGTTTTTCTTTTTGTTCTCGAGAAAGTTTTGCTCGTGAAAAAATGCCGATTATTTGTTGTTAGCCGATGTAATTAGGCAGATCCCAGAGACATATTTTCGCCGCACGCGACTCCCGTTCCCCGGGGGAGTTTTGCGAATTACTCATACGCACAGGTGGCCGCATTACCGCGACCTTGTAATACACACGCTGCGCCAGCATAATTCAAATGTCATCCAGTTGTCATTGTTCGTTTGCCAAATTGCTCGCCTCCGCATAAAGAAAATTCCAGGGAATTTGCACAGAGACAAATTGAACAAAAAAAGCGAATGTTTTCGCTCTGTCGCCTGGAATTTCGCATCTCAAGCATACGTCATGCAGTCTGAGTGAAGTCTCCCAAGAAATAAGAAACAAGGTGCCCCCGAGGCCCTATTGTTGATATAATCGGAACAAGATATAGAGAGGGAGAGCTGCGGGTAATTTGGGTCTCAAAGAGTTTTAAGTATGCAAGGCAGCGACACTCGCAGACGAAATTGAATTTCTGTCTGCGACAAATCAATTGTGCCATAAGATGCGGTCTCAATTCGAGCAGACAGATCATGTGGCTTAGTGCCATAAATAGACAATGGCCCATGCATTATGCAAATTAAATGAGCTCTACTGGGTGTTTTTAAACCACTTTAGCGTGTCAGCCAGTTCGTTTACTATTAGATCAGGATCGGATTATTGGGTAGAAGGATATATTTAACTCAGAAATTAATGGTGCAAGAATGGTTTTATGGGAAAATTAACAATAAATGTCAGTGTACCTAAGATTCCAGTGGTTTTTACGTATTTAATTTATATTTCTAGTATTTTTAATCTTTTAATTAACCAAAAATATGCTTTAAGTATATTCCATGTGGGAGCAATATCCCTCTTGTAAGTTATTACCATTTAATTATATAATCCTCGAATTATGAAGCACATTAAATGATTAAATTCAGTGAATACTGTTCGGAGCTCTTAGATTTAAGCCATAATTAATGCCATTGTTCCGGGCAACCAAATGTGTTGGCTAGCTAGTGGCAGCAAATGCAAAAGTTGACTTATCAATGCAATTACACATGAGTTCATATCGCATAATACCCTTGCACCGCCCTGGCATTTGACACAATTTCGGTTGGCTCTCAGCCTGTTGCCATTATAAACAGCCAGATGAAACGGACCCCGAACGGAGATAGCACAACATGGCACACACACCGAAATGTGATGCATATTTTGGGGCCAAATGGGAACGTGTTGCCCCACAGACCCCGAAGTTTGCGGAGCGAGTGGGAGTGCCAGGATAATGGTCGAACTGATTGCCGGCAATTTGTAGCCAAAAACTTTTGCACATGTGCAAATAGTTACGGGAGGAGCCGAAACAAGTACTTTCGGTAGTTGATGCAACTTGAAACAATGCTCCCCTTAATTGAGTGGCACAAAGTCGAAGCTAATGATGATCATGATGATGACGGTGCCGGAGATGGAGATGGTCCCTGGCAGGACTTGGAATGGATATTTGATTGTCGGCAATTTGGTCACCTATTCGTTCGGTAATTGTCTATCTATTTCATGGCCTTGGCCAGGGCTAAGTTATTAGGCAAACAACCGCCCATTTCAATAAGCACAAATCAAGCCACGTGTGCCGCTCACTAACCTGACACAAGCTTGGAGTTTTTTAGGAGCTTACTATGGCGATGACGGTAATAATACGGCTGGTTTTCTATATGTTTAATTTAATTTTAAAATAAAGAAAAGTTTTCTGCTATAAAATAATTTTTAAATTAAGTGTCATTCTATTTATGGTTCTTATTAAATAATATTTCATTTAAATCACCATTTAAGGGTGCACATTACGAATTAAAAATAAATAATGACAACAAAAGAATTGTTTGTCTTTTACCTAGATTAATATTACATATCCCATCCCATATCTACTCCCACTCTTTACCACCTAATCCTTTTATTATTTTCCTCCAATAAACTGTGTAAATTGCAATCTTAAGTACTTTGAAATAATCTCTAACAGGTATTGTATATTAAAAGTATTTGTACCCATTGAAGCCTTATTAAATGGCTATTATCTTGGCCACATCTGTTCAACACGATAAGAGGCAGCTGTTGCTATTGAGCGTCTTTCGGCCGTTCGGGACAATAACAATTGGCCGGCTTGTCAAGTGCATGGCTGGTTGAACAAGGACGCCACGCCCCCTGGCTGGCCCGCCCGCCCTATTTGCTTAGCCATTTGTTTGGCCGGCAGCTTGAATGGCAGTGGAAGTGGACTGGCATTGCTTCAGTGGGTCGCCTGAAGAGCCTGAGAGCTGAGGAACGACAACCGAAAGAGCCCCGAGTCCTGCGAACTGAGTGCCGAGTCCTGACTGCTGAGTTCCTGCGAGGTCGTCTATCATTAAGGCAAGGCATTGGGGCGCAACGGGACCTTGACAAGGTCGGAGCGGAGGTGTGGGGCGGCGACGACGGCAGTCAGTGCACTCGACACTCACCCACTCACCCACTCAGAAGGCGAACCCAAGCTCAGGGGGGAGGTGTGAAAACGAAATAAAATTATGTCAACAGCGAATGGCAAAGAGTAATTAAAAATTTGATCTCGAGAAAAGTAAATTTGCTTAGGCGAATCTCTGCTGGCGAGTTGACAGAATAATTGGAAAAAAATTCTATTTACTTTTCCCTTTTCTACATTTTTGGTTTTAACAATAAATACATTTAGCTGAGCTGCAATTTCTTGACACATTTTAGCCAGCGCCCTGGCCTTGGATTCCGTGCACTTTTATCCACAAAGCACCGGCAGCAGGAAATGCGTTTGTTTCCGCTTTCAGCAAACAGTGGAAAATGTGGCCGGAGATAATAGCGAGGGTGGGAAATGTCATAAAACCAAAACGGAAATGACACTTTGCACAGATATTTTTCCTTAGCAAATTCCAAAGGGATTCACCCAACTTGACTAAACATTAAAACTGCACTTTAAGTGGAAAAAAAACCTGTCCCGGTCCGCATTGAGACGCCGAGATAATAACTCAAATGAATTGTTTGTCAAGAGCCTCGGCATGGCCTGGGGACTCAGACTGGGTCCTTTGGGACGCCCGTCGGGCTCAATAAAAATGCCAGGCGGCCAGGACATTCCGCCCTGATTTGCAATAACAACGAACGAACAGAGACGTCAAATGAGGCATTCCGAGGAGCAAACTGCAAACAGATGATACCGACATTATCATTCCAGCTCAGTTGTGTGGCGGTTGATGCTGTTTTCGCCGCTGCGGCTCCTACTGCTGTTGCTCAGCGTTAAAGTAAACGACATTAATGGAAACATCAAAGTAATTTGATTGCATTTTCTCCCCCACAATGGATATGAATGAGCAGCAACGAGCAGAGCAGCAACGAGCAGAGCAGCGAGCTGGCGGCCTGACAGCCAAACGAATGAAGGAATCCGCTTGTATATGGCATGTATATGTAGATAAGTGCACTGAGAGAAAGGAGCAAGGGGTGTTCAATCAAAAAGAACTGAACTCACATAAAAGCATTCGAATTTAAGAATTAATATTTCTTAAATTCGAATGCTTTTATGTGAGTATTCAGTTCTTTGATAATTTTTAAGACTTATTTCGGATTATTTATTTATTTTAGTAGTATTTAGAATTTTATATATAGCATTGACATTATTAGACAAAATAGTTGCAACATTTAATTAATATTAATCTCACTCGCTCTCGCTTTCGCACTCAGAGCTGCACTCGCTGAGGCACTCGCAATGACACTCGCTGTGGCACTCGTTGTGGCACTCGTTATGGCCCTCCCTGTGGCACTCGCTGTCACACTCGATTCAGCTCTCGCCTTAAATCAATAGACACGTTTCTTTAGCAAGAGACCCTACGGGAGACTTCTGTACTTGTTTTCCCGCTTTTATAATTCACCATTATTGCTTGCATATTTTTAGAAGTTATAAGTAAGACAAGTATCTTTTGAAGCTAATAAATTTAGCTTACTCCAAATTGTTGTTTATTTTTTGCTCAGTGTGGGTGGGCCCCTGGGGTCTGTCTGTGTGTTTCTATATGTGGGCTGCATAAGTAGCAGTAGCAGCGGCTGTGGCAGGCTCCTCTCGCCGCTTTCCCGCTCTCCTCTCGGGTACCAGCAGCACCCGCTGTTCTGCCATTGATATTTTACCCCCCGCTGCGGGAAAGGCGGGCCCCGCCCAGGATTTTTTCCTCCTTAATGGCATCCCATTCTCATGTGTGTGTGTTTTCCACCGCACACCACCGGGCTTTACACCCTCCGTGGATTCGTCGCCTTCTCGGGGCCCAGTTGATGCTGTATTAATTTCATTTGCCGCACAAAAATAGACAGCACGAAATGGAATATGTCGGACAATGTAATTGCCATGACCAAAGCAAATAAAATTAGGGCCAAGTCCGAGGCCGGAGATGGGACTGGATACACAGGATTTGCAAGATGAAGGCCACACTTAAAGTGGCATTAGTGTCGTCCCGTAATCATAACTCAAAGGCAGATGAGCCCCAGTCCCCGAAAGGGTCTCCTTCAGACCCAAAGCCTTATTTATGTTCTATATTTTTGAACCCATTCGCACATAAATTATGGTAAATTAACCTGAAACGACTCATTAAATAAACATTTTGGCCTACAAATGCATTTCCACTTGGCTTTCACAAAGGACCCACACAGACACCTGAGATTTAAGGAGGTGTTTGTCATATTTATTTATGGCCATCCAGCGCCCGCTTCGGTTTATTTATTTATATTCAAATTTTAAGACAGTTGTGCATAAATCAATGTGAGTCCATTGTTCCGGCCGATGATGTTGCCGCCCTGAATTATGCAACAGAAAGTCCTGTCTGCGGTGTGTGGGTGTCCTTATCAATTCCTGGCACAAACACATGTCCTCATTTGAGTCCCATTCGGTATGCAAATGTCCGTCCCCACAGATGTTTGCGGTTGTGTGTCTCAGCTATGTTTTTTTCTGCTTTTCTTTGGCTAAACTTTAAGATTGAACCCGTTTTCTGGTCCCACTGTGTTGTGTCAGCTGCCTCGGGGCCTTTGTGACATTTGAGCTGAGTTCAGCTTGCCAGAACAGACCCCGAGTGCAGTTCACAAGGGTCAACAGCAAAATTCAAATACGAATACGAATTCTATATGAGTTTTCTACGTTTCAATTGAAATCACTCAAGCTTTTCATATTTTATTTGCCTGTAGGAGAGCATGATGATTGAAAAAGGTAAGCCAAGAAGTTTGGCTATTAAATAAAATATCAAGCAGACATTTGTCAAGATTCTCTGTAGCAAGCTTTCGTTTTATCGAAGATCTCAAAGTTTTAAGCAGCCAACGAGTGCCAGCCAGACTTGTTGAATAATCCCCATAAAAATATTTGGTAAAGTTTGCTGAGATTTAATTGTAATTCTTGGACTTAAAGTCTCTTGAAGTGGTGGTCTAATAAAAAAAGTTTAGAGACAATGTCATGAAAAGTTGTGGTCTTAATGAAAGTACCAAGAATAAATTTCCCAAAATTAATCAACATTTATTTGCTTTATATCTTAGCCCCAGAATTTAAGAGTGAGCTGTATAAATAGAAACATTTTACCCAACTTGAATATAAATAAAGATAAACAATTTGTACAGGTGCCACAAATAAATTCCAAAAATAAGATTTTACTCATGCACAACTCCTGCAGAGATGGGTTCATCAAATATCTCATTTATTCCAGGAAATTGTGGGTCCTGTCAATATTGAGGAATGCTCCCTTAACCCGATGACTCGCCGCGAAATATGACTGATTCGCAGGACCCTTTGGCGGGAATTTATTTGCCTTTGCCTTTGCCTTTGCGTTTGCGTTTGCGTCTCCCCTTCTGGCCAGAATCAACAGACCCACAATCCACGCTTTACACCAAACAAAAAGATCAAGCTAACAACTCAAACTCCGGCTGCCGGTTGGCCAAGTATTTTCACGCGCATTAGCTGCTCGTTTTCGTTATACTTTTACAAGCCGGAAAGGGGAGCCAAGCTGGCAAAATATTTGGCCTATGTAAAATATGCAGAAAGTTCATCATGAAAGCAAATAAAACGCATACGCCGCGTGGGCCCCGACCGACAGGGGCTGCCTGTCAAAATATGAATAATGGCGCAGCCAGATGAGGGCCCTTCGGTTGCCCTTTTACACTCACACTTCTCGTCCTTCCCTTTTTTTAAATAGCAGCTGTAAAAAATTAAAAGCCTGCAGCTGCCTGCGGCTGCACGGGAATAAAAAGAAATACTGCCAAGTCAGCTGTAAATAGCCCCGCCGCCTGCTCTCAGCTCCTCCCGGGTCCCGTCTTCATCTTCGGCATTCTGTGAATGAAAGCCAAGGTCAAGTATCCGAGTGGGTGGCCCAAAGCCCACTTCGCGTACACCGAGAAACAATTCAAGTTAGCTCGAAAATACTTTATTTTCTTTCATGAAATATGAAACTTATATCATGGCTGCAAAAGATCCTGGGTCATGGCTACAATAAATATTTGAAGTTTCTTTGAAAAGCATATTTCTTAAATAAAGTGTAGAGTGTTTCAGGATTTGTATTATCTCAGTGGATTTTCTGGGTAGGCCTTAGATTGTTAATTTTGCATGAACCCCTAGAGGAGCAGGGTTTGGGTCCTTTCTGCTGACCACTTGACAAAATTTGAGGCTCCCTTCGAAAGTGGGCGTGGAGAGTGAAAAGCAGTTCGAAGTTTATGTGCCTACGTGTCGGCCATAGTTAATTTATTATCCATGCCGTGGGATGACACAGGCCGGGACCCGCTCCTTATTTATCCTCCTGCCAGGCTTTAAAACATTACTGTCTGGCGGATGTCTTTTTTGTCAGCTTTAATCAATTGCTGGGAAAGCTTTTTATCTGCCCTGTCAGGCGAAAAAACAAATTATGACAAAATGTAACCGAGAGAGAGAGGGAGTCTAGAGAGAGTTACCCTGGTAATGGCCAGGCTAAAAATAAATACAGACTTGTAATACACATACCGGCTTACTAAGTCTGATAATCCACCTCACAGGGTAAATAAGTATTCGGCAGGATGCGACTCCATGATGACACTGTCACGGGCAGAAGCCTTTGTCATTAATCTCCCATCCCCCGGCAGAAATTGGCCCCATCTCATCGTATCTTATCGCACCTCGGTCTCTCGGTCTCTCGGTCTTTGTTTAGTTTCTGGGTCCCAGGATCCCAGGTTCCCAGGTTCCCATCTGATTGATGGCCGCTCATTTGCTGAGATGCCGAAATGTCGACCCGCCTCCTTGTCTGCATTATGTAGCCGCATAAATCACATAGTCTGGTGCGTTCGTGCATGCAATTTGCATTTAATTTTTAGTTGAGCCCCGATGAGATCTAGTTCTGGGTGATTATTTGTCTGACTCAGCTGCAAATCGGATCCAATGTCGTCATCGCCGTCGGGCGATAAACGGTTGACAAATTGAATAGTGTTTTCACCTCAAACCTTAGGTGCTTCCGAGTGACGTGGCACTACGGACTAGGGATGCTAGAAAAGGCTTCCCGATAGGGTATATGAGAAACCTATAGAAGTCGATAAGTAATGGAAAGTATAGCAGGTACTATAGTTATAATATAAAGTAATTTAAGTAAGGCACGTTAAAGTTATAGCTTTGCAATTTATTTATTTATTTTTATCAAAACTTTTCATATTTATATTTATTATTTTTATTTCAAAGTAATTATTGACAAGTTGCTATCAATATTGGATTGGTTTTTATTTTAATTTTAAAACCATTTATTTATACATTTTTGATATAAAAATCAATTGCATAAATAATGAATCGATTAATATAGATTTTTTTTTTAATTATCTATAAGTTTTAGATATATATCGATAGTTTTTTCTTTAGCATCTCTACTCCAAGCAAGGGACTCCTGGAGTTTGCCTAATTAAGTTGCCCTGGCTAATTTCGGCAGACAGACGGACGGACGGCGGCATTAGCACTTCACATATCATCATCAGGGTCCGTCCGGGAGTCCGCAGCTCTCGCCAAATGTCATCAACACTAATGGAATAATTTGAAATCTACTTAGCTCGAAGGCCAGGACAATGGGTGGTCGAATTTCGCTCGTCCTCCTCCGAACTTTGGGCCCCTCATCATCTATCTCACGCTTTGTTGATAATAACATTATTTATGTTGTTTTAATTATTTTACGCATTTTACCACAGAAAATTACCACGGATTGTGTGGGAGTGGGCGAGGACATACTGCCGGGCCGGGCAGGATTCCTTGGCCTTTGCCCCATGCATTTGTAGTTGTAATTAAGGACGAAGCGGGCTAATTGAATTATGTGAGTGATGGTGGTGACACAAACACGAACACACGCCCGGAGTCCACAGGGTGTCCATTAACTTGTACAAATTACAGGCGACTTCAAGTTCGAAAGGCTTAAAGTTGCTACTTGGGAAACATGTTTTCGCACTTAGGAGATTTCTTGTTGACAAAACCGAGAAATTTGCCTCTAAGTTTTAACGTTATTTGGGGAGAATTTTGGCCCAGAAATTGTCACTTGGCTGAGGGCCAAACTGTGTACATTATTCATGTTCCAAGTACCTCAAGAAACAACCTATTTGGTTCTATTTAAACAATATTAAGAGACGAGAAGGTATATCAGTTGGTAGAGTTCTCTACATTTAAGTCTAAGCTAAATTGATTCTATTATTTATCAAAACTTAGGAGATTTGTTGTTGTTAAAACCGAGAAATTTGCCTGTAAGTTTTAACGTTATTTGGGGAGAATTTCGGACCAGAAATTGTCACTTGGCTGAGGGCCAAACTGTGTACATTATTCATGTTCCAAGTACCTCAAGCAACCACCTATTTGGTTCTATTTAAACAATATTAAGAGACGAGAAGGTATATCAGTTGGTAGAGTTCTCTACACTTAATTCAAAGCTAAAATTGATTCTATTATTTATCAAAACTTTATAGACGAGCTTGCTTGTTTGTTTGGGTCAAGAAATAGACACTGCAGCAGGCTGTTAATGTTCCCTAGGCCGTGTTCAAATATTCCCAGACAACACTCTATATATTGCCCCAACATCCAATTCACTGAGTAAATAATACATTGCTCTTTATTTACATTAATTGCAATTTTACTACTGTCGATAAGCGTGACAAACTTTCATAATTCTTTGGCAACGCAAACGAACAACAAGTAAATATTTACCAGAGCCAACATAAAAGTGAGAGAGCTGAGCTGCTCTCATAAATTGATTCATTTTGTTTGCTAATTATAGCGAACGATAGGCCATTAAAACGCATATCGCTGAGGGCCAAAAAAAAAGTAGTTCCAAGAAGCCAATTAACTTTGGGACAAGCCAAAGGCAAGTTTGTTTTGCTGAAATGGTAAAACAATCATTAAAGCTGATTATTGTAATTAGGAAAGAGTAGCCGAGTGAAGGTCACAGCGATCCTTGATTAGCAGTAAGTGAAACCATAAGTAGGACAAGTGCCCATAAGCCTTGTATTTAGGGCAAGGCTTAAAAGTAATTAACCATAAAGTTTGTTCTTAAATTTATAAGTAATTCATGTGGGCCATCGGTTGGCTCCAAGTCGATTTATAGATTAAATCTTAAGTGTGCCATTGTCTATTCAACCCATTGAGCTCTGCTCAGGACGAGCGTTCTTGGAGCTCCTTTGGCTCCTTTGGCATGCAAATCTCTCGTACATTCTTGCCTTAATTATGCGCCGGATTGCGCTTTATCGAATTGAAGCACGCACTCGAAAAGGTCATCAGCCGTCATCGATGTATCGGATCCGGGATCCTTGGACTACTTTATGACCCAATTATGCCAAAGTGTCTGACAGTTGGCGATGCGTTTTCGCGCTGCTCCGGAGTTCCCTCCTAGAGCGGGCTGAGCCGGATTGGAGGGGCTGAAACCATGATTTGTTTGCTTGACTTGACTGACACGAAGCCAAAATGGTACACGCACATGGCCCCATGAAGCCAGACAGCCAGCCAGCCATTCAGCCCCTTTTTTCCGGAGAAACTTTTCCCGCATACTGGGAAAATATCTATTCAGGTGAACATTTTAGTTAATATATTTAAATAGCATTGTACTTGTATATTAGCTTATTTTTCAAGGTACATTATCTTTTCAAATTCACAAATCTCATGCTTACATATTCCCACAATAAGAAAGTCAAACTAAGTCTGAGATAAACATATACTCCAAGCTAATACAATTTTATAAAGGCTGATACTTCTTTTCCCTTCTTTTCTATCTTCAATGTTACTGTATCTGCTGTTTTATATTTTATTTATATTTTTATATTTTTTTAAACTGCATAATCATGTTACCCCCGAATTTCTCTCTCTGCACGGAATAGTACGGTGTGTCTGGTGTCTTGTTCCTTTTGATTTGATTGCTGCAATTGCTCGGCAATAAATAAATGAGAGAGGCGTTTGCAGTTTCAGAACGCTGTCTATTACGTGCCTGGCATGAAGTACTTAGCCGGAGTCGTAGCCGTACATTGAAATGTAATTTAAATGGATTCCGCCGCTCCATGTCCCCTTTTTACGTGTTGGGTCATTTCGCAGCTGTGGCGGCGACGGCGGCGGCTCGGCGACATTTATGCTATTCGAAAGCAGTTAGATGGGGTCATTCCTGGAAATTTTTGGCGCAAAAGGAAACCCTTCCGAGTTGGCCGAGTGCCAGGACCCGTCGTCCTGTCATAAAGGCAACTATTACGGCGTCACTTGATGGCGTAGAGAGCGAAGAAGAAAGGGAGATCCCTGGAATATCCCATAATCAGGAGCAACAGCAACTAATGGCAGCACTTACCTCCGGGCCACCTTCTGTCAGGACGTCTCTCATGAAACTGTGATGAGGGCGTCGAAAAAGAAAAAGAAACCGGGTCGAAATGATTTCGGCGTACTGTTAAATTCATTGGACACATTCCAGGGACTTTAATGGCCATTCGCTGTTGCCAAATGTTGCGGCTCTGCGACGCAGCAGCTTCATTAAGGTGCCATGGTCATGTCCTTTTCAATTCATTTTATCCTCTCACGACCTGCTCTGACAGCTGGGGATTCCCTAAAGTTTTCTAGCCTTCAAAAATTGCTGGCAGCGTAAAATACTTCCTAGTTCCTTGAAGTAGTTTAGGTAAACTTTACTTATTGACTTTGGTTTACTTGCATTCTATTTTATTCCTCAAATTGCTGCGAAGAATTTGCACAGTTTCGACAAGTTTTCTTTAATAAAATGTACTAAAGAAACTCGGCATATTAATTTGCTTTCCTAAGAAAATCTGAGCACAACATTTTCTATGAAAACTTATGCCAGCAATCATAATGTTTACGCAATTGAGTCTGGCTCTTATTTATTTTTCTCGATGCCTTAATTGAGTTAGACTTAAATGCATACAATTTGTCAAGGAATTTATATTTTTTCTTTAGAATTTAAGTATGTTTTTCTTTGAAATTGCAAATGGCATTTGGGTAAATTTGCTATGTATTTTCCTTGAAACTGCACTTGTTATTCCTTTTAGAATCATTTCAAGAGGTCAGGGTATATAATGCATATGAATATTAGATTTCCTGTATTATTTTTTTAGTATTTTAAACAGCCAAGATCGCCCCACAGCTTACTTTTGGCTAAGCACTTACCACATTTAACAATTAGTGGCAGCTCCAAACATTGTCACAAATCATAATCAGAGGTTTTCCCATTTTTTAGGCAGTTTTTCTGGATTTACGCGAATTTGTTTGCATTTTGCTGTGCTGCTTTGCAGCCTCGCTCCACTTCGGCGCTCATAAATTATGCAGGAGTCGTCGTCCCTTGTTATTTTTTCCGTTGGCTTTTTGGAATTTATTATACCAACTTAAATCGCGAACCTTCCGGCGTTTGTGTTTGTGTTCAGTCGTTGCCAAGCGCCTCAAGTGTTCGGCATGAACATTTTTGTCACAATCTCGCTGATGTTGTAAAAAAGTTGCTACACTCTTTTTTGTGTGCTACTGCTTTTTAATAAATTGTTGCTTGAAAAGTCCGAAACAGGAGTCAACTTTTCTATGCCCGACTGTTTCGCTTCGAGGCAATTGCTTGGGTGGCTAACAGGCAGTTGCAGTTTAAGTTTTTCGAATGTTTTTCGCAGCTGCCAGTGCAGTTGGGATATGGACACTTTTCAACTATGAAATATGTAGCTTTAAGGGATCAGCAAATAAATAAAAATAAATTTTTTTGGACACATATCTTTAATGGTAGCGTGCAGTGAATTTATTTCAGCTACCCATCAGTGATACCTCTCTCATTGTGGCTTATTTGGCAATTTATTGTTTCGAATTTAAGGAAATGTGGCTTTAATAAATTAAGTTATAAATACTTCAATTAAGTCAATTAATTAACTATGTTCAAAAGTATATAAGCTATTAGTTAGGAGTTAATAATGTGGACTTTTCACTTTAAGGTATCAAAAATATACACTGTATTGAATATTTATATATTAAGAAACGTCTTAAGCCCTTAAAACACAATGTAACTACTTGAGAGAGCTGCAATCCGAACGGTTTAATATATAAAATATTTATAACATTTTATGTAGCATAAAATACTTCTTCTTTCTTTTGACAAAAATTTAAATTCAAGCCTTACAAGAAAAATATTTATAAAAGCAAGTTCTACGAGGTCAACGTCCAACGGCCAAAAATAGCCCTTTAGCTATCCAATTTTAATAAGAAGCACTTAGCTTGTATTTTAAAATAAATTGCCATTTTTATCTACAATTTCCCCTTCTGAATACGAAATCATTAAATTTGAAGGCAAGCTACAATCTTTCCGCGCTCTCAATCCCTTAAGGGTAACATTTGTTTTCAAAATAAATGTTTTAATTGGTTTAGCAATCTTAACTGCTTTTCCAGGGCTTGTCTGCTTTTAAAATGGAAAATCCGAACCGAGCCGCGGGTCAAACCTTATCACCAGAAAATCCCCAGCTTGGGGCTGTTGTTTAAATATATAATGGAAACATGCTCCGAATTTAATGTTTCAATTGGTTTGCCATATCTTAAATGCTTGGCATTTCCCCATTGGCAACCGGGGCGCTGAAAGTAATTTTAATGTAATCGGCATTACGTGCGGGGGATTTGTTTTTGGTATTTTTGGCATATCATTTTCATACAGATCTGCTGCGGAGCACAGCCCCTAAACACAGTACAAGTGCCACCCATTCGCTCCAATCACGGCAAACGAGCATAAAAAATAGGCATGGCTTACAACTAGACAAACACACAGCGATGTCAAGGCAGGTCAACCTACGGGAGAGGCCCAGAAAAATCCGGCAAGGAGTCAGCTGGGTGGGGGTAGCAAAAACAATCAAAATCAGCAGCCCACGCTTATCACAAATCAACTCAAATTACGAGCTCAGGCACGAGAGGGGAGGGCCGGAAAGGAAATATTTGTGCGTGCATGAAACAAAGGCGCAAACAACAACGCACAACAACTACACTCACACACCCACACCCACTCACCCGCACAGCCACACAGCCATATATGAAACTCGATAGGAAATAAGCTGAGGGAAATCTGAGCTGAATATTTGACAGCGCAAATAAAGTAATATCGGCGGTGTCAATAAGGCAAATCGTCAGACTTGATTTCGATCATTATTACGCATACGCCGCGTAGGACGACGCCGAGCCTTATGCAAATCAGACAATTTTCGGTCCACTGTTTACTTCGTGAAAAGAAGACGAAGTAGCGGCGGCAGCCGCCTGGTGAGCTGGAAAATAATTTATAATTTATAGAGAAAATTACGGGCAAAAAGCAGGACTAGCAAGTGTCTTAAGAACTTTGACGAAGCAGTTTCCACCGAGTTGGCGAAAGTTTTAACTGATTTTTGATTAAAATCTTATCCCATTACGGCGGCAGGAAGTGAAAGTAAGCCAAAACCGAAACTTTTATAAGTTTCCTATCTGCCGATTGGAGGCAAAGAAAGTCATACACAGACAGTCCGACACATTGAGAGCGTCATGAAGCCTTTAATTAAATTTTGTTTGTGTTTTTTCCCTAGCTTCTCAACAAATTGACAAATGACTTTGTTTTCCTTTTTGATTAGTTTCTCGGGTATGATGGGAAGTCACAAAGAATACCTCGGTAAACCATGGTGCTCTGCGCATAAAAAACATACACTTTTAGCCATCGTTGCCGCTCCGAAATTGTATTCTGTTTACTTTGCTTTTGGCATTGACAACATTTCGCAAATTCGCAGAACTCAATACAATGGCCATGGAAAGCTTCCACATCGCAATTTGTGTTTATTTTTTAAAGCATTTTGATTTGGGTGACTGAATCTAATAGCATGAAGAGCTTATACCGATGGAGGATTAATTTTTTACATGTGCTGCCATAGAGACATTTAACACTCACGGAAAAATACAGTAAACACGTAAATATAACCATGGATTTGGCTGACACTAAGCCGGTTTGGGTTGGGATTGTTGACGCGGAATTAAGCCGAAGCAAAATGAATAATTAAATATATTAAATATTATTATTGAAGTGCTTTTAAATATATCGCTTGTATAAATTTGGTTAAAGTTGAAGTGATATACCAGGAATACCCTCCCATTCGATGGGTCACTGGAGTGCCTTTAGCTCAACATATTTTCTGCCCATTGATTCAAGGACTCTTGTATATATATTTTCCCGCTGCGACACTTATTTTCTAGCTGTTTGCAATTCCCTTTTAGGTCCTGAGCTGTCACGTGCAAGCGGTCAGCTCTCGTATTTGCCTAGTGCCATTTGCCATTTGGTGATTGTTTGCATTGTTTCAGGACCAGGACAAAGTCACTTTTGTGCGCCTTTCTTTATCTTTCGCTCAGAATTTCGATGATAGAGAAATCACGGGGACAATGGACTGCTAAAGGATAGCTCGAGCCATCCTTGAAGGGTTCCCTTTGGCCTCCAGCTGTCAGTGCCGTGGGCGTGGGCTTGGTTGAGCGGCTTTGAACCCTTGGCAGCTCTGTGCTGGGTTCTTTGTCTAGTCTGGGAACTTCCACTTAAAGAGTGTTAAGTGTTAAGCGGAGAAAATGCCTCAACACTTCATTAATTTTTCCGGCGAAAAATTGGCAAGGAACAAAAGCAATCGCAGTGCCCAATTGACTAGACAGGCATTAAGACTGCGCGATAAATTCCCGGAAAATCCAAAGTAAATGCGCTTCTTTAACTCGGCTGCAATGGTATTGATAAATCTGATAAATCTCTCCTACCCAATAGATTTTGGTTCAATAGGAAGTCCCTCCTCGCCAGCAGCTTTAAGTCTCTTCAGATTTATGAGAGCCACTTGATCGGGTTTGATTTCTGGCAATAGCCCCGACCCTGGACCCGATCCTGTTCCGAGCCCAATTTCCCCCACTTAATTATTTCCAAATAAAGAGCACTTGAATGCTCTCCAGGGACCCCAGTATATTTATAGCACTGCGCAGATATGGCTTGGGTAATTTATTGTCTCACAAATAATTCAAGCGGTTGACACTTACTGCAAAACTAGGGCCTAAGGTGTTGTCCTATCGTTGATTTATGGCAATTATTCAACCAGCTGTTCCGTAAACATTTGCCCTCGCCTAATGATGCATTATGGTTGTGGTTGGAAACTGGTCAGTTTTCGGTTAATATTTATTTTGTTACTTTCACACATTGCCTGCATTTTGGCAGGCGTATTTGCACAACTATTTCATGGGTTTGGGTTCCCTATTGTTTATGGTTTATTTGATAAACACTTTACTTTTATGTTTCATAGCGGAAATAAATTACTTGGGAAATGTTTTCAAGGACTAAGAATATAAAGAAATATTAATTGGATACCTATTAGTAACAACTGATATGAATTTTAATCGAATAAATAATTTAAATGAATTTCTTTATATTTTAATACATTTCAAATGCTAATTGCTCTGAGAGGTGCAATTTATTTGTATTAATTGTTTTTATTGAATATATTTTTAATTTATTAAAATAATGTCTAGAACGATAGTTTTTTTTTAATTAAATTGAGTTGAGAACTATAAAATAATTAAGGAAAACTTTAGATTATTTTCTAAAAAGAACTTTATTCATTTTGCTTAGTTTCTATCATATGAACACATATTCTTTTATATACTTTATCCTTGAAAAGTTATATTTCACCAGCCAAAAATTATTTTAAAAATTTGAACACTTTCGAGAGGCAGTTTATTTTATTTTATAATTTTTTTATGCCTTCAACTGACCAAATAAATCACTGAAGACTGTTAGCTAGTAATGCAGCCGCAGCGCTCGGAGCGCAAAACGCAACTGACACGACTGCATGGAAAATCGGGAAACTCGTCGTCAGTTCTGGCGCTGCCGAGGATTATGTTTGATTTTCACTGGGGGCGAACCGAGGAGCGACGACGATGCGAACGCCACCGAGCGAAAATGAAGACTGCGGGCTGCCACTGGCTGCAGCCGATGCTAACTGCCAGTTACTGCTGCGTTGCCAACTGCTCCTGTGGACCCTGTCCTTGCGTTCCACTTGGAAAAGTCAGACGGCAAAGTCAGGCGACAAAGTCAGGCGGCAAGCAAACACACTTGCAGACTCTCTTAGTCCTGGGAGGGCCTCTCTTAAGTCCACCTCTGCAGCGCAGGCGTCCTGCTAGAACAGCTGATGGGGCGGCGGGAACAGCTGTTGTCGCTGGCCTTTGTTTATGTTTTGATGGATTTTCCCTCTTACATCCTTTTTCGCCATCGTCAGGAGTTTCCTTTCCGCGCTTCGCTTTTCACCTTTCGTTTTTCCAGCCTTTCTTGCTTGAGGCGAGGTTAAGGTCAGTTCAAAATGCGACAACAGATGGCGTCTTCGTCGCGTTGGAGAGCAGCAAGGATATGGATACGGGTCCCAGGAGCACCTGGAGTAATGGTAATGGCTTCAGCTAATTTATGCACTGGCGCTGGCCACGTGGCGTATGCGTAATACTGCGAAGTAGTCAGCCAGTAACATGTATAAATCATCGTTGGAGCTGCGAGGGGGGAAGGAGGGAGCGCAGTAGTTGACAGATTAGAAAAACTTTTACTTATGAATAAAGAGTAGTGGCCGCGTCAAGTTTAGTATATGTCAAGGCAGCAGTATGGTGTTTTTTAGCTATATATATATATGTGCATGATCTGTGGCCTCAGTTAATGCGTGTTCGGCTGTCCCGAGAGTGTATCCTTATTTATGTGTCTACTTGCCACTTGTAAATCATTGTTTCAGTAAGGGAATTTCAGTTGCCAGAGAAATTAATTCAGAGATTTAATTCAATTTATGGGGCCTCCTTATGAATTGAATGCTTTTCTTTTACTTGAGGTCCATGCGAGGCGGAAAACTATTTAAAACTGAGGCAGTTAGAGTAAGAATGTAAATTAATGTTTGGGAGTTCTCAGAACTTTAAAGATAAAATATCAGGGTTTCTTTACATTATTTATAGAGTATCACAGAAGAGACTTAAGGACATTCTGGACTTTCTTGACAATCCTTCCTAACTGATTTACTGACAATTTTAATTTTAGGAACCCTCAAGAAATATTATATGTATTTTCTTTAAGTAGACTCAAACCAAGTGTCTGGTTACTAACCCAAAATAGACACACTACTATGTCTAGTATCCTTGAAAATGTTTAAAATGGAACCCAGCAGGACGCAAATGATATGTAGCCACAAATAAAGATTCTTTTAAGGTTAAACTAAACCCAAAAACAGCTGCCAATCTGTAGCCTTTAGATCCTAGTCTTTTACCTAGCCTCAAATAGCTGGCCATTTGTCAGGCAAACACCCGGAGATTCCTAGAGATTCGGAGATTCGGGCGACGGCTCAGACGAGATGCCCGGCCGTCTGCGTCTGTGTGCTGAATTGATGGCCGGTTCTCTCTATGCAAATGAGGCAAAAAGCTGCTCCTACTGGTGGCCCCCAGTGAGAGAGGAGACACCAAGACCGGAGACTGTGGAAAGTGTCGCCTGCCATGTTCCTGGCGCATGGCAATCACTTTTGCTCCTACTTGTTTAATCCTTTAAGACGTCGTCTGTCGCCCCACAGGCAGTCCCTCTCGCAGTTGGCCCTCCGTTCTCCGTTGTTGATTTTGGCCAAATTGAATTTGTAATGCTGGCAGAGGTTACCCTCTGTACGCCTACGACAATTAGGCGGCGGCAGACAGGACCTGCAGTGCAAGACCCAAAATGGCGAATAATCAGCCTAAATGATGCCCAAGGATGCGCCGCACAGAATGTAGATATATCAAAATGTTGTTTGCCAGCGCCACCGGAAATTACACTAGCTTACAAAATTAATTAAAAACTAGCATTCGACTTAGGTGCATCTTGAGGTTGAGGGTAGCAACCTTAAAGATTGATTGTGGCAGTTATGGAGACGAATGAAAATTCACTTTAAAGAAGGAATTTGATGAGTATTTTTTGCATTTATAGAAATCAGCAAGACATTTAATCTCCTTGGAAAACCATTGTAAACTAGTGTTTAGTGACATACTTTTCTCGTTAGTATTCCCACAGCCAACGCCTCCGGGCTTCGAGCCACTAAAATGGCCAGTGGAAATGCGCAGTAAATATTTTATAATGTGCCAACGTTTTTCACAATATTTTCGGGGGATGGCGGCTGGGGAGGCGCCTGATACCTAATATAGGCAAAGTGCCAGTTGCAAAAGTTTCCCTGCAGCTGCAGGAAGGCAACAAACTGCATAATTAGGGAAAGCTCGGAAAAGCCGGACCAAATGCAAATCAACGCGAAAATTCAGAGGGAGAAACAGAGAACGTGGCTGCTGAGTGGCGGAGGAAGCAATGAATTACAGTGATTTATTTATGCAGCGATTAGTTTTGGCGAACCAGCTCTAATTACACTTTATAGCAGAGCAAAACTTAATGCTCTGAACGGAAATAAATCTAAAAAATCACTCAAACTGCAATAAAAACTAAGCACTTCCAACGAAATTATTCACTGCAAAACACTCGATGAAAGCAATTAAATTAAATCCAGAAATACCCTTGAAATATGCATACTAAAATGTTATTGGCTTCCGCGAAATATTACAAAGGTTTGGTTCTACTACAACCATAAAACTCCAATCGCTTGGCATGTTTTCAATTAAATAAAACAATTTTTCGCTGCATATTTCGCGAATATCTGCAGCCATAAATAATAAAGCTAGAAAGGTAAAAGGCAGAGATTGTTCTTGGCAAGCGAATCGAAAATATAGCGAACGGAGCGGAGTGAGTAAAAAATATAAACATAAAGAAAAATATATTGTAAAATTTAAGGAAAGCAAATATATGAACAAGAACAAATATGGGTGCTGAAAAATATATTAAGAAAATTATACAGCTCTGGAAATATTTTTTAAATTTAAATGTTCGAGGACTTAGAATGGTTTAGATTGGCCTGTATTTTTTTCGGCTCTTCTGTAAATTTTGAATTCATTACTGAGAGTATATTGCTTTCTGTGTTATTTTCTCAGCGATTTTATTTATTTAGCTGCTACGCGCTGTCCGTGGCTCTGACAGCTTGGCCACAATTTGCGTTATACGCACAACTTTCACGTATTGTTCATGCCAATCAACGTGGCCTAAACGGGGGCTTCCTAAATGACCTGAATCCGCAAAAACATTATTCGCAAATCGAAATTCCTGCCATATTGCAGATTTGATATTGTGGCTGCTGTAATCATGTGGTCCAGCGGACTTAGTGGCAATTTTAATGGGAATAATTTAAGGCCTAAAGTAATTAAGATTTTAACGGCGATTCGGAATATAAAAGGCATTTGGATGTCATTTAGTCGGCAGCTTAAAATTACCATAACTAAGCTAAAACAGCCTTAATTTCAAATCGAAAAGCTTTTCCATGTTAGTTTTTATTTGGTTAATTAATCTGCATATTTAGTTTGACTATCATTTGGCTATCATTTAATTTTTGTCCAAATTATGCTCTCCAGAAGACCTTAACTATTCGAATTTTTTAGTAGGCAGCTTAAAATAACCATAACTAAGCCAAAACAGACTACATTTTAATTCGGAAAGCTTTTCTATGTCAGTTTTTAACCGTTTAATTAATCTGCATATTTAGTTTAAAGATCAGGAAAAATAAATTTTTTGCCAATTTTTGACAATTTTAATGATGTAACCCCTTATAAAATTTTGAAAAATTGGCCAAATTTTTTTTTTCTGATTTTGTTTAATATTTTATTGTTTAATAATTAAGCTTTTAACAGTGAATCGGACTATATACGGCATTTGTATGTTATTCCATTTTTGGCCGAATTATGCTCTCCAGAAGACCTCAAATATGCGAATATTTGGGTCCTTAAATCGGGATTTCTATATCCTAATTTTTGGACAAATCAAAATTAAAAATAACCATAACTTGACCAAAACAGCCCTAAATATTTATTACGTTTAGTGTTTAAATAAATTTATTTTTTTTTAAATTGCTTAAATTATTAATACAAGTTTATATATAATAAATGAATATTATAATTAATTCCATTATAAATACTTTGTTTGCTCATTGAAATTAATTTCTAAACTCGACCCTTAACCACCAAATAAATGCTGTTGAATCTTTAAATCTTTAAATGAGATAAATGTATAATATAAGTTGCCGTTATCTCGCTGGAAGCCAGATTGGGGAAAAGTGCATTTATTGTTTACAAACAGAACGTCAGTTGAATGCTAAACATTTGCTTTCTGGGCATGAAATCGAGAGAAATATGTCAGCAAATGTTTTGCCAGGAATTGGCAATGGCAGACCACAACGTCCCAGGAGCGCTGCCGCCAAACTTTTTCACTCTGCCATACTAACTAACCACTGGATTATTCAGGATATATTTTCCATGAACCCTTCGGTTGCCCGTTCAGCCGCCCCTGAACGGTGGACAGTGGCGGGACGCCTCTAAAAAACAAGTGGGAGTGCCAGCACACCCCAACTCAAGCGATGTTGTAAACAAAGAGCGATATAAATCGTATAAAATAGAATTGTGCCCCCCGCGGGATGTGTCGAGGATGTAACAAATATCCGACAGCCGAAGCCAAAATAATTTACACAATAACAGGCGGCAATAAGTCGTGGCGATTTCGATTTGCATTTTACTCGATGCGTTGGCGTTGGCGTGGCCGTCCGTTTACGGCCACAAGGACATTTTCCAAACAGGAATAGGAACGGCCCATGAAATTATGGAAAATCTCAAAGTAAAATAAGGAAAACAACACAGCAGCGGGTGCGGTTGTCACAAGCAGGCAAAGCCACAGCAATGAGTTCCACGTTTATACATTTTTCGGAATTAAAAATGCTGAAAAGGCAAACACAAAGGACAAATATAAACTCGACGGTAAAATGTATAAACAACATAAAGTATAAGGAAGCTAAATCCGCGGGTAAATATTTCGGTTGATGGTAGCAACGTGCTGCTGACCCCTAAATTTGCTTTAATGCCAGTGCCAGGGCGGCCGAAGATTTAAATTTATTAGATGAGCAGCGGAGGAAACTAATTTATGCGAGCGACCGCACAATGGCCGCCGGAAGCGGAAGTGGACAGCAGCTGGAAGGCCTCAGTTTTACTGCCCGGCCAATGTCAACAAATTTTCCAGACCAGAGTCCGTGGCTAGTTAAGCAGAAACTTAAAGCCAAGCAGTCGCAGTCAGTTAACTGAGCTGGCAGAGCAGCTATTTTTTTTTGTATATTTAACAGACTTTTTATGAGTCAAGAACAGTTTCCTTTGTTTTTTAAGCAGCTGGCAATACTAAATTATAGGTTAGCCTCTAAGAGGCTAAAATGTTCTTCATTTTACCCGCTAAATATTGAAGACTAACTCAAAGGAAGTGTTTAGCTTTCTAACACTGGCTCTGTCGTCCTTTTGCCGCAGCCCTTGCTCACCACTGACCCTGAAATAGGTTTTCTGTCTCGTCCTTGAACGCAAATTTCCTTCTTGAATGTATCTTTCGGCTTACAGAAAAAACCCCCAAATGCAGTGAGCGCCGAAGGGCGTTTGTCCTTCATTTGCTGTAACCAACTTGGGTGTTTTCCTGTTTCGCTCCAAGAAAAGCTCATTAAGAGGACCAACCTCATCCGCGCCCTTGACAGCTGCTCCTCCTCTTGTGATGTTCCGCCGCTAAGTGAAATGTTGTGTCATTTGCAAGTTGAGTAAGTTGGTTCTGTTCTTTTATTTTTTGGAGTCTACTAGCAGCGGATGCGCAAATCGGGTCACGGACATAATAACAATAAAACTGAATTGTTCAGTTGATTAATTCGAACGGAGGTGGAGCCGGAGGCCGCACGCAAAATTTGCGGTCACTTGGGTGGGAGGTCCTTCAACCGAACACTCCTGTGTGCGTGTCAATGACTGCGGACTGCGTCTTCGTCTGCCGAAATCAATCTGGATTCTCGGACAGTCTGGCTGTTGGCATACGCTGGCATCATTGAATACGAAGGCCGTCACGTAGGAGTTGAGTAAACATCGGCTATTTGAGAATGTCAACTTTAAGGATATGTGCTCTTAAACTGCTGGTTTTACTAGTTCCGCAAAGGGTTCCTTACGGGGAGTGATAAATGTTAACAGCAACTGCATTGGACAGGCAGCCTCCCAGAGATGATTGGCAAACTGGTCAGGTGCCACGACACTGGACAAAAAGAGGGTAAATGGGAACAGCAATAAAGAAGTACTTTTATTTTAAATAATATCCTTCTGCTGATCCACATCTTGTTTTGCTATTGGAAAAGTTGGATTAGAGGAGTATACATTGACTTACTTTTACAATAAATTATCTTGGCAACTTTAAGACTTAGAGTGGAGTCCTTTTCCTCTTGTTCCATTTACTTTCAGTGCATTTTGACACACATCCGCAGCAATTTCGGTTGCGGTCAGTTTTCCCCTATTGCCTGGCTTTTTTTTGAGGCAGGTGCTACCTTGGCAGGTGACTCTGGTACCTTGGAGAAATCTGCGTAATGGGGCCGCCGCCTTTCGAGAGGCCAGCTCTCCCATTTCAGGTGTTTTTGTTCAATTTTTTACTCTGGCCACCTCGATGGCCTGGTCATTTTTCTTAGCCACAGTCTTGACGTCTGGGCACTTATTAATTAAAAGCAACAGCTGCATAATTTAAAAGCCCGGCGTGTAATTTATTCATGGAGAGCGGCCCTGCAGCTGCTGCCGGCGATTGTACGGGGCGTATGAGTAATTCAGAAATTCATTCGCTAAATCGAATGATAAAAGTGTTGGATAAAAGTTACAAATTAGTCCCAAATGCAAGTTTGCTTGTAGCTCATGCAAAATTAATTACAATGGCAGCGAAGCTCGTTTAACCGGAAAGTTTGCCGTAAGTTGGTCCTCGGTTGAGCAAAAAGGAGTGAAGGAAAGGAGGAGCCTGGGAAATTACAAAACCAAGGCTATAATTTAATTGGGCTGAAAATATTTGCCGAGAAACAGATGAAGATGATCTTGCAGAATCTCGGGTGGGTTGCCTAATCAAAATTAACTCGATTGCTGACACTTGGGGAAGGAGGGTTAAGCTTCAAGGCATCCATGCATTTGGAATCAGCCTCTGCAAAACCATTTTGTTTCCTAGCCAGAAGCATTACGCATACGACTCGTGTGACAACACAATTCATTCTGTGCACTGAATTATAAATAAACCGCATAAATAAGCCCTAAAGGCACCAGGCACAAAATGTAACACCCACAAGAGTCACATGCAAATGCCAAGAGCGGGCAACAGAACATTCATTTCAATTTCCAGCGAATGCGACACTCATAAAAATTCCAAACATAAATCGAATTAGAAGCTAAAAGAGTGGGCGAAATGGGACATTTAAAATGAGTTCTGCCAAGGTGTCATTTCGGAGGCAGTGACAGGAAGTTTATAAGTCAAAAGATATATTTTTGGAGCCCATAAACATTTGTAGATTTGAGTTAAGGCTTTGGCAGTAGGAAGAAATATTATTTATTTATTTAATATAATATTGTAATAGTATCTAGGTAATAGTATCTAGGGCACACCTCATTTAAGACTCTATTTTGCTTAAAAACTCAACCAACAGCCACAACTCTTAAAGTTCTGTACTCAATTTGAGTAATACCCCTGCCAATCTTCTCTGAAATTCCTAGAAACTAAGCCATTCTGCTTTCAAAAAGTTGTCTATTTGTGTTTTAGTTAGGGATAACTTTTTTGTTGGTAGTCGGCACGACATGAGGCTGACACGTGTCTGGGTATATCTCGGTTTGTGTACAAATTTGTGCATAGAAATTTGTAGCGTTTAATTTCCAGCAGCAGACTCTGGCCTCGTGAGAGCGGAGCTTCCTGCTTGGGATGCTCGTGGTCGGGGTCCTCTTGGGTCAACAACCGAAATTAGATTTTCAAAAATGCTCTCAACATCTTGGCAAGCTGTAAACAATGAGCAATTTTGCAACTGGGACATGCAGGACAGGCAATATCTTTTGATGAAGGCGCCCCCGAAGGCAACTCGTAAGTTGGGCCAAGTGTGAATATGAAGAGAGATGGGGAAGGCGAAGCTATCTAGCATCCGGGCCAGAAAATGCCATATATTAAAATTAATTCAATGTGGTTTTCTCCGCCGTTTGAAGCCAGTTTTAAAGTCGCCCCCACTTCCGACTGGCTGAGTCCTTTGTTTGCCGGAGCTCTCCTGCGGTTAATTACCATTATCATCATTTTCGCCATGTCACCAGGGAGAGACTTCCGGCGTGAGATTCCACACCTGTTACTGTCGTCTCCTGGCAGGAAGAGCCTCTCTGCCTGTCTGCGGTTGTTGACTGCTTTGCCTGGCAAGGCTTGGCTCTGGCTTGGCCTGGCTGGGCTCTGGCTTGGCCTGGCTTGGCTCTGGCTTGGCTCTGCAAGAAGTTAATTACACACTTAACCGCAGAGCTAAAGAGAACGTTAATTGGCTCCAAGTGCTCCTGTGCATGGGTGTGTTAATCTACTGCATACTCACAGGCGCTCTCCTAAAATTGTACAACTTTCCATTGCACATTTTTTGGAGTGGCGAACTTTTCCGGCTGACATCAACTACCGCCATTTATTTGCATAATTCGCTCCCGCCGGCCTGCGGGCAGTTATCTTCGTTGTTTTCCCAAGTTGCTGTCTCATTTTTCACTTTTCGTTTCATTACTTTTTCATTTGTGCTGAATTCAAATAATAAATTCTGCGAAAAAAGTGGACATTCGGGGAGTAAGTGAGCAAATTCAAAGTTTGACTTCCTGGCAACTTAATATGCATGAAAAGGAAATACATTTCAAGGGCGATATGAAATGGAAAGTAAATATAAATGGAAAGTACACAGCAGGGCTAATGGCAAAATATTTGTCCAAATAAGCCATGAAATTCGTATTACTATGTGTAACAATAAGAACATTATTTTATCCCTATTAATGTTAAAGAACCATGCCAAAAAATTACGGAAAATGCTAAATATACAACAAGAAATGTTGTCCATTCAGCAGATAAAAGCTTGGAAATTGTCTATTTTCCTTCCTTCTTTATATTAACAAAAAACCATTTTAATAGAGAGGAACTAATCCATATATTCTTTTCAGCAAATAGTAAACAAAGCGCATTTTAAACTTGCACAGGAAACTTTGTTGTTTTATGAATTTTAAATTCCTATAAAAACAGGAAGTAAGCTCAGAATGAAATATAATGAATACAAACAACAGCTGTAGCCCTAAATTTATTTCCTGCCAATATAATATCTGCCTAATTATGTCATAAAATTCACATTAACACAAGCACGAGCCTTGGGCCTCAAGTAGTGACACAATGGGCTCCCAGGACCCATTTTAAAGTCACCAAGCCCGTGTCCACTCTCTCATCCCTCGTCAGTCATGGGTCGAGGACTGGGAACCTTGCCGTGGAACCGCAGGCCCAATGAGCCGCTTTCGGCTTAATGGGCAGCATAAATCATAAGCCAATTGACTCGCCCGACTGCCCAGAGCTGGCAAGGACGCCATGATGACGACTCCATTGCCGATCCCTTTTTATGGCGTGCGCTACATTTCAACATCATTTGGGATGGAATCGGAACGACGGCAGCTCCCTAAGACATATAAACCCATTTTTTTGTCCTGCTTACTTTAAATATTTTATAGGCTGGCGAATGCCCTAGGCCACGCACGTCGTTCTGCAGTCAAAGTTCTTCTTCTGGAGGAGTTTTGGGAAAGGCTTGCTGACAGCATTGGCGACTCTTTTTAGGCCGCATTTTGTTAGCCTCAAAATTAATGAGCTTAGCGCGCCTCGAGGGAATTTCCGCAGAAACATCCTTGTGCTTATGTTTATTAATGAGTAAATCTGGCTTTGATTCTTCAACTGGATGTGGGACACGCCCTCGATTGAAGGGTATATTGTTTAAAGTAACCGTGAAAGCCACTGAGAAAAGGGAAGTATTCCTTGAATGAAAATATTAAAATTAATAAACAAGGGAAATAAAATTAAAAAAATATAGGGCGAGTGAAAAATGTGCAACTTTCTCATGGAAAGTTCTGTAGTTTGCTTTTATTTGCTTTTAATTTTGTAGCCCTAAAAATAAGTTGAAAAAAGTAAGAACATAATTTTAAGATATTAAAGTGAAATAGTATTAATTTCGTTATATCCAATTTTAAGCCTTAGTCCCTAGATATATTACCTTTAAAATACTTCCTCCTGTACCTTTACCGTGTATCCTTTACCCTTATCCCAAAGTTCAACCAGGATTAAGATGAAAAGGAGGCGGCACGCAAGTGAAATTACCTTTTGTTGTTTTCTGTCAGCGCCACACACTCACACACACTTTTGGCCTATGATTAATGTTTGCCAAAGACACGAAAATTGTTGCGGTTGCTCTCTCGGTTGAGGTTTAAATTAATTCATTCGAAAGACTTACTCTGGCTTCGGCAGTTCGCCAGGTCATAAATGTAATTATGGTCGAAATCACGAACTCAACTATATGGAAACTGGAAATTCAGGACTTAAATATAATATTTATGAAATTTCATCTGCAATTTGGTTATTATTTTGGACCACTAACTCCATTAGGCAGCAACTGATGCGGTCTGCACTTGATTTTGACTTGAGGTTTGCACTAGAAGTGAAAATTTGGTATTAGAAATGCTGAAAATAAGCACGATATATATATATATACATATATTTATAATTTAATAATGTTATATTTCTATAACAATTAATATAAATCCTTACAAGGCTTAATATATTTTTACCACACAAATATGATTTTTTTAAAATATATATATTTAAAGCTGATTAAAGGAAAGCTCTGGGGTTGTTGTACTTACTTTCCAGCTAATTCTGAGTACCCGGAAATACGACAGATGGTCGGCACTTTCTCCGAGTCAAAATCGCTCGCCGATTGATGGCTAATTTATTCATCTTTTATTGCAAGCTCACTCAGAACGACTGGCAGCTTATAAGCCATTCCTGCAAAGTAATTAACTCCGAATGTCGGCAACAAGTCAAGTCGAGTGGTAAATCCCGAGACAAACGAACAAACACTCGGCTCATTGCAAAAATGAACCCGCCTCCTCCTCGGAGGAGGCCGGGAGTCGGGGGAATCCGGGACAGCCAATTTCGGGGCTGGAGATGGAGATGGAGATGGAGCTGCGCCTTCAGCAAACAGCAAATATGTAATGAAGTCACGTAAACATTTTAATTTGGCATTAAGGCCCTCGCACCCGCACACGCTGCGTATACGTAATTCGTGTATTTTCTGCCGACTTGGGTAGGATTCCATTGCGTAACGTAAATGCGTTAGAGATACGCCGTCAACGCGTTAACTTATTAATGCCGAAGGTAATTGGGGCTCATAACATTTGTCACTGGCCGAGTGTTTGGGTTTGAGTTCCTTCTGGCCGCCATATGGCCGGATGCCATTGCCACTCGATGCTGTCAGTAAATATTTTATTGACGGAAGGAGGCGCCTTCGCTGCGAGTTTGATGTATATTTCCCGATTTTATTTATGACAGTGCCAGAGTGCGTGCCATCACCTCTGTCAGGACCAGAGAAAATCCATAGTTTGAAGTCGGATTTGCATCGAACGACAACTTGGCAAGTTTGTCAAAGCAATCAGAGAGTAGCTCTCCACAGACTTCTCAATCCTTTTGAAGTTCGCAGGAAGCGCCACGAAAGGTTAATCTCTTACCGATTGCAGTTATAGCCTCAGAGCTTTCCTTCCCGGAAATGGGATTTCTTTTTAAAAGGAAATCCTTAGGAATAACTTGTCAATGTCTTGGATTAAATGAAAAATATAAAGTTAAGCACGGGGAATATAAATCCATATTTGTAACCCCATTAAAATATTGCAAAATTAATATACAGTCTCTGTAAGCTTTCAACTTACATACTCTCTTTTTTTTCATTAGGGTATGAAATTTGCGACTCAATAATGTGTATATTTGAGGGCTTCTTGAGGGCATAACTTGGCCAAAAATTAAATGATAGCCGAATGCCATGTATTTTCCGATTCGCCGTCAAAATTCCAATTATGTAACAATAAAATACCTAAAAAATTTAGAAATAAAATTTTTGCCATTTTTTCAAAATTTTATAAGGGGTTACATCATTAAAATTGTCAAAAATTGACAAAAAATTAATTTTTTTATATTTTCAAACTAAATATGCAGATTAATTAGGCAAATAAAAACTAACATGGAAAAGCTTTCCGATTTGAAATTAAGGCAGTTTTGGCTTAGTTATGGTTATTTTTTGGTCTGACTTGTCAAAAAATAGGGTATTAAATTGTCGACTCAATAATGCGTATATTTGAGGGCTTCTTGAGGGCATAACTTGGCCAAAAATTAAATGATAGCCGAATGCCATGTATTTTCCGATTCGCCGTCAAAATTCCAATTATGTAACAATAAAATACCTAAAAAATTTAGAAATAAAATTTTTGCCATTTTTTCAAAATTTTATAAGGGGTTACATCATTAAAATTGTCAAAAATTGACAAAAAATTAATTTTTTTATATTTTCAAACTAAATATGCAGATTAATTAGGCAAATAAAAACTAACATGGAAAAGCTTTCCGATTTGAAATTAAGGCAGTTTTGGCTTAGTTATGGTTATTTTTTGGTCTGACTTGTCAAAAAATAGGGTATTAAATTGTCGACTCAATAATGCGTATATTTGAGGGCTTCTTGAGGGCATAACTTGGCCAAAAATTAAATGATAGCCGAATGCCATGTATTTTCCGATTCGCCGTCAAAACTCCAATTATTTAACAATAAAATACCTAAAAAATTTAGAAATAAAATTTTGGTCAATTTTTGAAAATTTTATAAGGGGTTACATCATTAAAATTGTCAAAAATTTACAAAAAAAATATTTTTTTGTATTTCCAAACTAAATATGCAGATTAATTAGCCAAATAAAAACAAACATGGAAAAGCTTTCCGATTTGAAATTAAGGCAGCTTTGGCTTAGTTATGGTTATTTTTTAGTCTGACTTGTCAAAAAATAGGGTATTAAATTGTCGACTCAATAATGCGTATATTTGAGGGTTTCTTGAGGGCATAATTTGGCCAAAAATTAAATGATAGCCGAATGCCATGTATTTTTCGATTCGCCGTTAAAATTCCAATTATTTCACAATAAAATACCTAAAAAATTTAGAAATGAAATTTTTCCCAATTTTTCAAAATTTTATAAGGGGTTACATCATTAAAATTGTCAAAAATTGACTAAAAAATTAATTTTTTTATATTTCCAAACTAAATATGCAGATTAATTAGCCAAATAAAAACAAACATGGAAAAGCTTTCCGACTTGAAATTAAGGCAGTTTTGGCTTAGTTATGGTTATTTTTTAGTCTGACTTGTCCAAAAGAAAAAAATAATTACATTTACAAATCCATACTTGTAAAAAGTAAAATCAAGAGAGTACATGTACAATATTTTCCCTTTCCCTGAACTGGATACATGTCTGCCTGAAGCTCTCAATTTTCCTGGAAGCTTTCTGAATTATCATGTAAGCAAATGCAGTAGAAGTTTAATTTTGCCTTCATACATCGTATAAATAATAAATCACATTGCCAGAGCACTCAACTCGCAGTTTAAAATCAATATTGCTTGACGTTGGCATAATTAAAAGTAATCATAAGCAGCATGGTCCTCGCTGTCTTTTTATTCCTGTACTCGGAACTGTATCACAGCTTAAGTATTCCTCGGAACATCAAGATAATCAGGACCTAAATCAGGGCCGAACTGCTGGCCCGACTTTAATGTGCAATCAATGCGCCATCAAAAATTAAAGCCTCATAAAAAGGACTTCAAACTAATTACAGAAACCCAAAAATAAGCTGCGCACAACGCAGTGACAAAAGGCGAAAGTTTCTATGGCGAACCCTAATAAAATCAAAAGCTAAATCCGCCTGTGGCCACACAATGGGGATGGGAAGGAGAAGGTAAATTCCTGGAAAGGATTCCCCTGTGCGTGGGCAAAAACTTTCGCAGGACCATTAAGTGATTTAAAAGTTTCCACAACAGTGTCGCCTGTCGCCCAGCAGCAAGATTAGGTGGAAAGCCTAAAAATATGTTGGCCTTGTCCTGTCTTTAATCTTGTTTCTTTCTTAATTGCAGGAAAGAAGGTATCTGGAATCTGCAGGAAATTGACTGAACTTAACATTTCCCTGGCCCGATTTTCCGGCGAGAGATGACAGCTGACGTCGTCAGAAGTTAGCATATCAATCCTGGAAGCAGCCAAGCATCAAGGGTCAATCCGGCCCTGCACTGGTGAAGGCATTAGCAAATTCTGCTCAATCTACCGCAGCACAGCACCCACAAAAGCCGGCATTTGAATATGGGTACACTTGAGAAAATATTAAAAACATTAACTGTTACATTTTTTTCCCAAGTTTTTTATTTAATATTTTTACTATCTAAGCATTGGGTGAGTTACAGCATAAGTTTGGGAAAGAATTTCAATATAAAATATGATTAAATATATTTTCTTACATTTTAGCCTTTCCTAACTATTTCAGTAACTATTTTTCATATTTTTCTCCATTTAAAAACCCTCTTTAATCTACATATTAAGCTCTAATTTCTTCCCTGTGCAGTAGAATGGTGCAGTAGAGTGGTTCGCCTTACTTGGCCCCCTCAAAGGACCCACCGCAGGAGCTCTTAGAGCAGGAAACAGGGCTTTATCAGGCGCCCCTGCCATGGTGCATATATTGATGCAGACATTGCCTTCGAATGGGCCCCATTCCCCATGTTCCCAGGCATATTGATTTAAGCGCAGGGCGCCGAGCAAAGCTCTCCGGATTCGCATTTAAATTGAAATGCAATCAAATCGGAGGAATGGTGCGAAAACCAAGTCGTGTACGGATTTAACCAACTCACTCAGTCTGCCGCTACTCTCGGCGGAGTTCACAGACTTGGCCAACAAAGCGCGGCCAATATATGCAAATGCCAGCAAAGCCGGGCAGGTTATCCTCGTGTCAGCAATGCAGGCAGGCCAACTGCAAAAGGACAATCACCAGCGAGTGTCCTGGTAACTTATGCACAGGGCTTTCTGCCTGCTGCTTGCTGCCTTCTGCTGGGGATTTGCATTAAAACATCATTTTTCGGCATGCGTCCTTAATAAATCGTTATACTTGACAGAGAGATGATGATATGCGGATTTGCTTTCGGTCCTGCCCTCGGTGGGGGCTCATTAAAAACGAAAAGGTAATCACAGAAGACAAAATTAATGAGCATCCAACTGTCAGCTTTATGAATGTGTCTGTCACGGGTGGCCTAAGTTCTTTGTGGCCACTCACTTTTTATCTTTCTCTGGCCGGTCAGCCGGGCTCAAATCCCCATGAAAAAATAACGAAAATCATCAAAGCTCCGACCTTTTTTCCTTGAATTAAGATAAATACATTAAGTCGCTTTATTTGGTAGGATAAATGAAAGCAAAACAAAGGACATCCCTGCCGTGCTCTGGCATTTATTTGAAAAATTTTAAAGGCCCCGTACATACATACATCTTTGGGAACTATCAAAGCCTTAAATATATTCACTTAAAATATGTGCAGCTATTAAGCTGGGGATGTAATCTAGGGAGAGATGCCACAGGAATTTGACTAATTACCATTTTCTGGCCTGGACAGACACACCAGCTGGCCAAAAGGGAAACATGAGAACATTTGGCACAGACTAAAATGTAGAATATCCTCTTACACACATTACACTCAAGGAAAACGGGAAACTAAACTAAAATAATTCAGAAATGAGAGTATATTTTATTTATTTATATTAAAGTACTTACGTTATGTTAGATTTTCAAGGTGATTCAGTTTTTAAGTTTAAGTTAAAGTTTATTTCCAAGTGCAACCTCTCCTAATTATGATAATTCATTGCGCTTTCAGGGCTGCCAGAAGATCACATTATACCAATGAAGGAGCTTTGCAATGGATTAACATTGCAATGCAATTTACTATAAATATCCTTGTATCTAATCGCAGAGCCCCCAGGATTCTAGCTCGTATTAGTTGCATTCATTGACTGCAATTTGCATAATGATGCCGATGGCTTTGGGCGCCGGCCGACATCCAGCCAAGCTCAAGTCCCCCCGATTATGTCTGCCATATTTTCCCATTTTCCACCCGCCTGCATGGGCGTGGAAAACTCCCCGGGCGAGAGCTCCCGAAAAGTCCTGAACAGCGAGTGGGCTGCAGTTCAGTCTGGTTGCCCAGGATATTCGGCCAATTAGTGTCCTCGTTGTCTGCGCCGTGTGTGAGCCGGCTTAGCCGGGGATTCGGATTCTGAATCTGATTGTGCCCCCAGCTCTGCACTCGTCACATGTCACGTATGCGTAATGTAAAACAATTTACGCTTAACTGGTTTGCCAAAAACACTGTGCAACAAGGAATTTACACCGTTTTATCAGAGTTTTTGAATAAAAATATAAGCCTAGATATTCATTATCATAGTTAAATATATAATTTAGGCTTAAATTGAAGATATTAACGTTTCATAAGTTATTATTATTATTTATTATTTTAATATATTAAATAAAAGTGTAGTTATATATAAATATTAGGAATTATTAACTATATCTATTAAAAAATAAAGGAAAATTTGCTAATATCCTTCAAACGAAACCCTCAAACTTATAGCCTAGTGTTCCGTGACCTCTGACCGGCCAAAGTTTTCGCTTCAGTTCAAACTTAATGGGATTTTAATGGCAAAAACTGTGTAAGCCAAGTATCTGAAGGCTGACAAATGACGAGCAGCAGATCGAGTGAACTGATAGGGTGGAAAACCGAGTAGCCCCTTTAATTGCTTGACGAGCAAGATAATTAAACGGACAAATTAAAATCCTAGCCTCAAGTCACAGACGTGTCTATGAAATATTTACCGCCACAAATCATGGGTGTCTGGCGGCCAACAAAGGTCAAAGGAAGCCATTCAAAGCTACACTCTCTGGCCACATTGTTATCCTGCCCGATCTAGGAACCACATGTATAGTTTTAGTTAGGCAAAGTATAGACCATTTAATAAAAGCCCAGGAAGAGTTAAGGCCAGCTTAATCGAAGCCTTTACCTGTCTTTGACAGCCTTCAAAAAGCCTTCTTAGCCCCTCCTTGCTTACATAACCACTTGTATTGTCTTCGTTTCAGTGGAATTTTCCAAATTTTGTGAATTTATGGCCATCAAGTCGTATCCGGAGTCAAGCGAGTGAAAGTTATGATTAATAAACTGCCAAATGCGCAATGGAAAGCCAAGCAAACACAGCACAGCCAGCCATAAAACGCACATAATAAACAATAAAGTTTAGCCTTCTGCGTAGTTTCCCATTATATATACATATATTGCGGCCTTGGACGACGATCCGCAAAATAGTTAAATGACAAACCAGGAAATCCATTATCCAAAGAGCTTATTTAAGTGCTTGGCGGGACGACTGGAGAAGAGAAGAGCCTTTCTGCTGACAGAGCTCCTGGCACCTTTTTGCCTTTGCCTTTTGCTGTTGTAAGCTGATTGAAAAATGTGCTCAGCTCGTGTAAATATTTTCCCTCAGCTGGTAAGAAACCTTCTACCTTGATTGCTTAGAGAGCTCATTAACTTTTCATTGGAGCCCAAGATTCCAGCGGAAAATACATTGGAGTTTGTATTGTGCGCCTCGAAAATTATTTCGTTTATCGTCGCTTCCTTAAATTCCTTGGTAATCGTTTTGTTTACAACCCTGCGAGAGAGAGGAGCTTTAAGGACCTTATCCCCGAAGTACTTGGGCAACAAGCCCATTACGTCAAAATGCAAATTGCACACACTTCAGGGCCTCGCAAAAAACAAGTAAACACCAAGTGGGCCGGTGAATCCTTAAATCTCCGGGTTAGGGCTCCCCAATTCATCATATCCATATTTCCGCTTCCCTGTCCCAACCATAAACTCAGATTAACCCTAGTGTGAGCAGGGTATTTTAGTTATTACCTAAAAAGTGAAAAGTCTCATCTTCTTTAACAACTTTTAAATATATTTAGGTTTCTATATTAAAGTTTTACGAGTAGGTCATTGCTTTCCACCTAAAAAGCTAGACACACCTGTTAAAGTGTGAATTCCTTCAGCTTACGCTGGCTGTGCCATATTTGACCCCTGAGCTCGCCTGGCGGTTAATGCAGGACCTCCATGTAGGCCTCAACTCTAGCCTTGGCCCCCATGTGTGCGCTGCGTAGTTCACTGTCACGCAGCCGTTCAGATTCGATTGCGGCATATTCGTGCCCGGACGCGGTTTCCGATTGCGTCGATTTGTTGGCCCAGAAGTTTTGGGCCGCCTCGCTGACCTTTTCTCTGCCGCATTTGTCTATTTGTCGTACCTGACCGCAGGGGCAAAAACTTTCATTTCCGGCCCAAAGGCGGCCATGCATACATGTGTGTGCACTTAGCATAATATTTGCGACAAATTTCGAACTATAAATAAATAAATTAGCGGGGAAACTAAGAAAATAAATAAATTTGAAATATAAAGCTGAGAACTACTTATTTGTTTTGTGCTATTTATTTATCTGCCAAATAAATTCAGTGTTGGAAAAGGAATCTTAAAATATGGTTTATTAAAGACACCTCTAAGACAACCTGGCCTAATTTTTATTTCAACACAAAGTACCTCAGATTTCTCTTCCTACTCGCAGGAGCTTACCATGTCCGTCCTGTGGTCACCGGGTGAAACGGCCATTTCGAACATTTCGACCATTTCGCACTATTTCCAGCCTGCAATCCGCATCTGTTCCGATTCCCTGCGTGTGTCCGTGCATTATTTTAGAAATTTCCACTCCGCCTCCGCAGTTTTGCTCCACGAGTTGGCGTGTCCCTGGCATATATATTTATAGAGAGAGGGTGGGCCCTCGGCGAGTGAAACTTTTTGGGTATTTCCATTCCTCACCTGTACCTGCACCTGCACCGCCGGGGGAATTATGAAGAAGCGCAAATAGAACTGGGTCTGGGAACTGAAAACTTCGTGATTGCTATGCAATGGCCGGCAATTTAATATGCAAACATCTCGCGTAAATCCTTTTTGAATTGTTAGCCTCGAACGGCGATAAAGGTGGCCGCTGCAAGTGCAACTTTTGAATCAATTTGTAGCATTATTAAAGTGTGTTAACTTATTCGAGTGAGGGAGAGGGCAGGCCAGGGAAGGCCCAGGAATTTGCATAAGCCACGCCAGTTGAGCCGATTATGGCCGTAGGGGCTCAGGCCGAAATTCTGGCCAATATTACCATATGCCAAGAGGCTTAATTAATTTAAATTAATTTACGACTGAGGTCGCTGCTGGCCATATGTGAAGGTGCGTGGCTTTATTTATTTTCATATATAAACTGAGCTGAACAGTACAGCCAGAGATTTCTTTTAAAGAATTCCATACTGTAAAGGGAAAGGTATTTCCTTTTACTTAAAACAAGAAAGGAAAGTTTGAAAGAGAATATATCTAGCCTGCTGAGACCTTCCTAAATTCCTGTCAAATATATATTTACAAAGCTGACCAAGCTTGGCAAATGCAAATGGCAGAAAAATACCCGAAATGGCCTCTACCTTAGCTCATTTTTATCTTTTTTGGGGAAAGCAATAAAGGGAAAGTTACCAGATAAAAATTGTAATTTTCCGCCTGAATGCGGTGGAAGAATTTCGATGGGTGTATATATGCGAATATATACATATATGCGGGCATGAATATTAATGCCGTATGAATAAAAGTTGCCCTTTGTGCGTTTGCTCGCATTCATTACGCAATTTCTGGTGTGTTAGCCTTCGGAGGGAATTTCTGTGGGCTTCCCCAGTGCTTTGTGTCCTATTAATTGTTGCTGTTTGTCTTTCGCATTAAATATTTGCCCAACTCGAGGCCATTAACTCTGATTAATCAGCACTTAAGAAGGAGCCGAACCAAATCTGGTGGAAGTACCGCAGGACCTGAGCAGCTTTAAGCCTTCGATTTGTCCCACAAAAGGACAGGCTCCTACCTGCCTCTACTCAGCTGCTGCTCTGTATGATTCATGAAGCACTTTCCTTCCAGCTAATTGGCCAATACATTTCTGTAATCAATGCTAGGGACTAAGTCCTGGTAAGAGTTCGGGTTCAATGATTTTTTCATTGGAAATTCCACATCCCTGCTAATTAAGCCCAAGGCCACGCCCTCCTTAAGCCGATTGAGCTTGGCTACTAATAACCTGGCAACTGCCCAGGACTGCCCACCCCTCGGACAGATTGAGTTTTTAATTTAATTAAATCCCGTGTCAAATGAAAAGGGCCAAAGGGAAGTCTTCGCATCATTTGTCACAAAGCAACGAACCATTAAAGCTGAGGCACAAGTGTCAAGGGCAACAGAAAAATAACAAAAGAAGCTGAGGAAAATATATTGGAGTTTCCAAGGGCCAAAAAGAACTAATTCACATAAATTTCGCAATTGGAAAGACAAAGAAAACGAGGGAAAGTCATCTCATATATCCGGTTTTAACTTGGCCTTCAGGCCATTGGTTTCATGAACTCTTTATGGCAGGTCACGGAAAATGAGTTGTGGCCCAGACAATGCAGTTTGAATTTGTTAACGAGAACCTTTCACTTTCCAGGCTTTTGAAACAATTATTGTTGAGAGCTTTATGTTACTTAAATTAAACTTTTTTATATATTTATTTTATTTAATTCAAGCTTCCTCTCTTCAATTGAAACTTCCTCAATGAAGTCGTCAGCCAATCAATCAAAATACTGAACTTTTCAGTTCGCGGAATATAACTTCGCTTTAAGGCGATTTATATTTGTATTATTATTTTAAGGTGCATTATTTTTATCCTTGTTATCCACTTATGGTATTTGTATTTATATTTCTTATGCCTCATTTTCCCTTTGTTTTTCCCTGCAAAACATTTCGAGAAGGAGCAGAACCCGGAGTCCTTATCAACATTTACTCCCTATTACGTTATTGCTCATTCAATTGCTATCAATTTAAAAATAATATTTACACACTCGTATTTTACGTTTCCCTTTTTTTCAGCTGAGGATTTAGGGCCATTTTCCCACAGTTCGGGCCAGAAATTGGTAGAAGGCAAAGCAAAACACGGGGCGCATATAAACACTCGCATTTTGCTGCTCACATGACTCGAATGGTGGCAGTGCCAGGGAGAGGAAGTGGTGGGTGGCTTCCAGGGGGTTTTGGCGGTTTTGCGGCAAGGCAATTGGCCTGCTTACGACATGAGAGCTCGCATATATTTCCCAAGTGTTTTTCGATGTTGGCTCTGCGGTTATGAGCTGTTTATGCAACATTGCGCGATTCTATATTAATAATATTCACCGTTTCGGGCACGTCGCATCGTGGAAGAAAGTGGGAGCGCACTTTAAAAACACCAGCAGAGATTGCAAAAACCAGATTTATGGGTCTGGCAACATATTTAATATATTTTATAGACAAATTCTTCCTGAGGGTTGCAGTTCTAGGTATTAGAGGTATTTGCCTTTGATCAGTTGAGATAGTGTGAGTTTTAAAGGGAAATATAGGGATACCAGACCAATTTAAGAGTTAAATCAAAAAGGTATAAGAAGCTGAGTTATTTTATTTATTTCCCCAGAGTACCTAGACTTCGGCTTTCGTCCTGTACTTTTGACAATTGCTTGTTTCCATCCCTATAATTCCGATTAAGCAATGCATGAGTCCTGATATATGTACATAAATACTTGTGCTTGATTTGAATTGCTTTGCTGGCATCTTGAAGTAATTTCCTTTGCTGTGGCATGTGGCGAATATTTGCATAAACAAAATATTTTATTAAATTTATACAAAATACTTGTCAAAAATGTATTGTGTTTCTAAATAATATTAACTCGGGCGCCTTGCCCTGTCAGCGTCCTTTATAGTCCCTTCGAACAGTTTCTGGACTCTAATGTTTTTTGCTGTCAGAGGATGTCACAACAGATATCCGGTCCTGCCCTCCGCTTCGTCGCCTGTCAACATGTGCGTTGCGCCAGTTCCATCCATTGTTCGGTGCTGGAGTCCGGGACACGCCCAGTTCCAGGTGCACATAAATAAAATTAAATACCTGGCATAAATAGAATGTCGGTTTGCTGAATTTCGTCGCTGAAATATGTCAGCTGACCACATTGTGACACTTTTTTCGTGTCCCCGAGTCGTAGCTGTCGTAGCCTTTAAGCCCCGAAAGCCGGGACGTGTCAGGATCCAGTTTTGTCCACAGTTCAGCCATCATCAAATCTAATGGCAGCCATCTAAAACAATAAGGCGCTACTCTGGCTCTCGTTCGCCGAGCAGTTAATTCTATTAAAATGTCAGTCGCCGACAGTCGGCGGAGGCGGAGGATATCTCTTTGCCAGATGCTTACTGTTTAGCCTACTGTCGTCTTCATTTGCATGTAAATACTCCGGAACAATGCACCAAGAAAAAATTAGTAGCTTAACCATAATGTTCTCTTAGAAATAAAATATTAAAAGCTCTACTTACCGACACATAACCATATTTTTTTGGTTACTACAAGACTTCATTTGATCCCAGGAAAAAATAATATATTTATATATTATATATTTCCTGACTCCACTTTATTAATATTCACAGTGACTCCTTTCTAAACTATTTATTTATCAAGCTTAATCTCAATCCCAGAGCATGGTAATGTATATTAATTTCTCGCTGTCTAGGAATCCATTTTTCCAAGGGGTGCTAATGGTAGAAGGGGGCCTTTCCGTTCACAAGAAGTGTTTCCCGAACACTGTCTCCCACTCGCCGTTCAACGATTGCGGCGTACACAAAATGTTCATTGCCTAAATTATACAAAATAGTTTAAAGATGTAAATTTATTTGGCAAGCAAAGTGTCTGTTATTCGATGTAAATGCTTTTCCGAGAGGCGCACGTGGACAACTTATTTCAGAATGTCTATACTTGCCAGTCCCCTCTGGTTTTCTTCGGGAAAGTAGTGAAACGATAGCTGGAAAACCGTATTTTAGGGGCTTTCTTGGCTTTAAATTGCGTGTGGTTTTTTTGTTTGTGGGGCATCGTCAGAAACCATTTGACACAACTGGGTCGCTCCTCAGCCTTATTTTCCGCCTGCCTGTCGGCCCGTCGGCCTGTTGGCAAACTGGTTCAAGGAGACAAACAATTGCAGCGCCCTAGTCGTCGTCGTCACCGCAAAAATGTCGTACGAAATGGAACAACAACTCAGTTAAAGGTGCACAACATGGCGGCTGAAATATATCCAGAGCGCGTTCACGGGGCGTATGAGTGACAACATTCAATGCAACGATTTTTTAATGAGTTTGGCAAATTGCAAAACAAAAGAGGAAATCCAACTGTGAGAGATGGATGAGGAGGTGGTGAAGAAGGAATACCCTAGTGGATTTAAGTTTGATTTATTTTCTATAAATATCTATTTAATTAAATTGTATAAAATGCCAAAAGAAAGTATGTTGCAATCTTACAGAATTTCCTTACATCTAGACAAGTATATATTATATAATGTCTAAAATTTGTATTACATTAATTTAAGTTCTAAACTGTCTCAATATTACCCTATTTAAGAGCCCTGAACGAACAAGCACCTGCTGACAGGTGTACTTTTCACATTCCCATTATTTCTTGGCCCTTCTTTTCCACTTTTCTTACCTGTAGACAACACCTTCAGCCAATTGGTGCGGCAACAAAGGCAGACCCAACATTTATTCAACCATAAACAAGGAAAGTTTTTCACTCCGGAACAATTGTTGTCGAACGGCTACTGGTCACGCCCACCCAGCGCAGCCGCCCCTAAACTGGGCCGACATCCAAAACTCGGCAACCGAATCGAAATGACAACTAACACGCAACAAGGCCTTGTTGCAGTGTACACTAGTAGTGGTGTTATCCTTGCTTCCGTTTCCGCTGACGCCGACGCCGACGCCGCCGCTGCCTGTGCTGGCTGCGCTGGCTATGTTTAATGAGGTTTGGGCCCGCACAAGTTGTTTGCATTTTTTACGACGCCGTAGCTCGACATGGCGTGTTTTCAGCGGATTTGGACTCGTCGCACAGGCCCTTGTTGTGTTATTGAAATGCAATTAAGCCGGCTTTTCCCAAAAACTGTAAGCGGATAAAACTGGGTTTGAATGTACAAAAACCTTAACCAGTTTTTATGGGGTCAGTGGCCCGCTTTAAAGGGAGACTGAATTAAATGGGACATTCTGAAAGGGGTTTCTTAAAGAAAGTTTATTGAGAGATCTAATATGTACTTGCCTTCATTTTAGAGAGACATGAGACGGAATTAAATGGGGCGTTCTTAAACACAGTTTATTGAATTAATTATTTAATAAGTACCTACCTTTATTTCTCTTCTACTTATTTCAAATATTTCCTGTTCAAGATGTGCCTTACCAATATAAGAATTCCTCCCATATTAAAGGGACATTCTCAAGGGTGTTTCTTAAAGAAAGTTTATTGAATGTTCTAATATGGAATTACCTTTAATTCGTTTCCATTTCTTTTAAATATTTCCTGTTCGAGATGTGCCTAACCAATAGTAGAAATTCCTCCCCTGTTAAAGACTTAAACTGCCCCAAAAGAAAATGACAGAAAATGGCAAAAATGGAATTTGAAAATGTTATAGCAAACTTCGAGATAATGTTGACTGCTGGCTGCTGGCTGACTTGCCGTGCTGTTTGCTTATCTTGTCAGCTGTTGCCTTGTGTTTGCTTACAATCAATCAATTACCAATGGCACGTGCACTCGTCTGCCGGCGCCCGGCTCTGATTTGCCAAATAAATATTTCGCAATTGCCATAAGCCAAATGCAAATGCCTAACCATACGAAGCATCGGCATAAATCAGTACTGTATCTGTATCGATGGCTGTCTGTGGCTGTGGCCAGAGGTGCGTAGCTGCCGGTTTATCCGACTTAGGCTGAATAATTTAACAAAATCAGTCGCGAAGGCCCCACGTGCCCCGAGATCGAGATTTCTGGTCTGCCGCCGCCGCTGATAACAACTGTCTCTCACTTAACTAATGAAGCACTTCAAAGGTTGGCTTTTTGGGCGGTTACTCGGTGTGTTTCTAATCTTCCAAGGAAAACATTTTCATTTCGTTTCCTTTCACGTACTAAACCCTCACCCTTTCGCCACCTGCGCCATGGAAAGTTCCTTGGATTGACCTCCAACTGGGGCGCGGGCCATAATTAAAACATTTATCAAACTGTGTTGACAAATGGCCTGAATTTGTTTGTTTTACCCCGAAACTGCTGTGGAAATCTATTGCGATTTGCGTTTTTTCGCGTATTTATTGGATGGCATTAGACACAGGTTGCGTGAGCAATTTAAATAAGCTATTGCCCAGCCTTACTTTTTGGAAATTTGATTAATGCTTAAGTATTTAAAATTTATTCCCAGGAAGTGTATGCAAGTTTTAGGCGTTTCACCGCAATCAATCATCGTCAAGTGCGATATTTGCTGGCTTATATTTTCAATTTATATATTTGGCTGAGGCTGCTCCTGGCATGTGACAAAAGGCAGAGCTTGTAAACACTGAAAGCATATTATGTTGGGGCGAAAGGAGCCCCAGATGTCAATGGGGTTTCAGCTAACGACTTGGCATAAATATCCGCGGACTACGCTGCGTATGCGTAATGGATATGGCTTTGAAGCACGCATAAATGGGGAAAAGCGTTCCACAAATATTTCCGGGCAGCGTGTTTATCTTTGTTCATAATATTTGGGGTTTACCAAGAATATTTTGCATATTTCTCTTATCAAGCCAAAAATACCTAAAGATCTGAAATTTAAATTTAAATTATCCTAAATTGGCATAAGTTTGTATGAATTAGGTTCAATATTACTTCTTTTTAGGTGTCCCAGAAGCATTATTGATATCTACTCCATATTAAATGCCAAATAATTTATACTATTAAATATTTTTATGTTTATTTTTGTCAAAAAAATATCGAAAGCTCTCAAATTTAAGCTTTAATTTCTCAATTGCCATAAATATGTAAGAATTGGGTTCTTTATTATTATTTTGTATGTATCCGAGAAGCGCCATTGATTTCTATTCAATATTAATGGCTCTTACCAAAAGCAAATAATGTACTTCTTCCAATAATTTATATTATTGAATACTTTTATTCACACAACTTAATCTATAGATAGAATTCTCAATATGATTTCCATTGAAGGACCTAATCTATAGATAGAATAATCAATATGATGTCCATTGAAGGAGCAATAAAAAATATAGGAAATTCTCCTCTCATATTCGCATAGCATCAAGGACCCACTCGAGTCTCCGAGGTGGCCATCTAGGACTATCCATTAAGGAAACCACAAAAGGCACATTACGTGGGCGGCGATGGACAGCTTTCCGGGATGGAATCCATCAAAGTTTGACGTGCTATTGCATGGCAAAAATGTTCACACATCGAGGCGAGCATAAATTACACAGTAATTAGAGAGAGGGGCGATGGGAGAACTGGAAAAGCTGCTGCTCTTCTGGAGAACGCTGCCGTTTCATTTGAATTTTCCTTCTGCCCTTCGTGGGCCGGCCCTCCCGGCAATTATGCTAATTTTTTCTGGCCTTCCTGCTCGGCCACCGCCAACTGGCGCACATTTTAGGAATTGTTAAACAGCCGAAAATTTTCACAGCCAAGCCTCGGCCTTGATGTGCGCTTAATTCAATGAAATTTGTAGCAATTGCATTTGAAATTCGCCTGCGAGCAGCAATCCCCGGCTGGCCCGGCTTGTTTTATAATTAATGCTGCTGCCGATGATGATTTAGCGGAAATTGGTGTGGAATATTTACATATTTCGCTGGAAGAGATTTTTAATTTGAATTGTTGCTCTAGGGCTTTCTATAGTAGTTAAGTAATTAGCTGGGAGAGCTGGAGCCGAGAGCTGACCATTTATTGGAAAAGTTTACTGGCTAACATATTAAAGATAAGTTTAATAATTATAGTTTGATTTTATTTTTAGATTATACAAAGAGCTAGGAGAATAATAATTAGCCTTCATTTAAGTTAGAAAATTTCCCAAGCCCAAAACATAAATTGGAACTAGTTAAGTTAGCTGGCAAATATAAAAAGAGTAATGAATTGAATAATATTATTAGTCAATCTATGATTTCTTCATTGTGGCAAGGCCAATGCATATTACAATTTACATTTATTGTTTGCATTTCATAGAACTTAAAGAGCAAGAAATAATTACATTCAGTTTATTTTGGGCATATCCTGAAGCTGTAAGAGTTATTTGGCCAATTTAAACCAAAAAGATTAGAGCAATTAGTCTTGGTTCCTTTAATTTCTCGTATTCAAATGCTAGGGGAAAACTTTGCTATTTTCGATTTACATTTATTATTTTAAAGTATTCAACAAGTTCGAGTAACAACAAAGTGACCCCAAAATGACCCAAATTCATGGGGAAAGTTTTGCTGTTTTGCTAAAACCACAAACTCGGCAGCGGTGAGTGTGTGAGGCACAGTCCTGGCCAGCTTGTCCTTTGACCCTTCGAATACTGGTTGGTTCCCAGCTCCATTGATTAGTTTTCATTTATATCGCTTATTCCATCCGCTTAACGCTTCCTATCCGGCACCCCACTTCCGCTCCCTTGCCATTCTGAAAAGAGCTGCAAATTGAGTTTACTTGCATTTTGTGTAGAGAGAGAAACATTTTCATATTATTTTAAACTTGCTAAATATAATATATATTATTTTATTAAGTATTTTAGGTATTTATTATTATGTTGGAGATTTTATTTTACCAGGAACATATATAATTTTTCTTATAAGATTATAGATTATAGAAATATCAAAATGTAAAATGTAAAATTACGCTCAATTCCTTTCCGTGGCTGCTACCAAAAAAGAGGGAATTGACCGGGCTCAAAGCGGCTCTCTCCATGTCATATACCCATTCGTTTGCACTTGCAATGGCATTTAGCTGGCTATTCCTTGGAAAAAGATGGAATCTGTGGATTCAGGGCCGTGTGGTGTATATTTCATTTCATGGGCTGCGAAATGTAAATACAATTTGGGATTTACAGATGGCCCACTGAATGAATTTCGGTTTTATTGAATTGCAGCCATAAATTGGTTTCTAATTGCATTTTTGGCAAGGAAAATATTAGTGCCAGAGCAAAAACAAGGCCATAGTTAATCGAATCCACACAGTAGGCCACTTCCTTTGCATGGCTTTACAGCTTTTTCAAATTATAATCTGTAAGTAATTCACTTCCATTTCAGTGGCAATCAAACAGGACAAATAAAGGCAATTTTCTGTGGACCTATTAATTATACAATTTCTTTTTTATTTGCTTTTTTTCTTTACCATCATTTACATAATTGAGTTGGAGAATGAAAATTCATCGCAGCTTGCTCGCTCAATTATATGTAGATTTCTGTTGACGCCTTCATTTATCAGATAAAAGGCCATAAATGCAAAAATCAAATCAATCCAGTTAAGCGGCAATTTCCAATTTAATTGTGAAGAAAACGACACATTTATGTAGGTCTTAAATTTAAGCAATCTTGTGACCGCCATTTGAGTTCAATTAATATGCAGAAAGCATTTAGGGCAATGGCTGCGCAGCTGAGTCGCTAATTTCGGAGGTCCTTAATCAAAACTGATGGCAGGACCCTCTGGATATTGTTGCAAGAATGATGAACACTTAGCGTTTTGTAATTTCGAGGCCCCACTGACATCTCAATCGATGCCGAGCACTTCCGGGCTATGGATGCTCTCTTAGACCATCCTAGGTCATACATCATATGCCTGAAAATGACGGCCATTAACAACTGCGAACTGGGTCATCAGTTTGGCTTCAACGCTTCCCTCTCTCTCTTGAATGCCGCTGACAAATTCGCTTGGAGCCTTGATTAAAATTACAATTAATCAACGCCGCTCTTGACGTTGTCATTTGCTGCTCAGTCACTTTTTACTGTCGTTTGTCGTTTGTCCCTTTATTCCACGTCCACGTCCTTATTGTAACAAGGACCGAAAAAGGCCCGAGTACCCAGAAAGGACGTCGAGTGCCTGATATTTAAGTGCCAATCACTGGGTTTTGCTAGCACTAAATGGCTTGAAATTAAATTCAACGCGGGTTTTCCTTTACAGCATCAAATTAAGTGCCGAATCGAGGTAGCAAAATGCAGAACAATTAGCTCGCTTTAATGATTCCCCCAAAAATATTAAACTTCAAAGAAATACCCTATGAGTAAGGGAGAATTAAATATTAAAAGCAGAAGAATTAAGTAGAATTTATTATACGAGAAGGAAAGAAGTGGACTTCCAGCAAATAAAAATATATTTAAAAATAAATTTCTCCCGGATTACTCTACCTTTAAATAAGTAATTAATTATTAAAATCAGTAGGTTTATTTCATTCATGTTATGTTTATTTACTTACCTATGTATATTCCCTCCCTAAATATTGAAAGCCATGTTACAATCGAATAATATTTATTTTCAATAGAAAAAGAAATTGGATCTCTTCTTATCAACCGAATCGTTCGCTTTATAAATACGCCTTATATCATAGTTGGACTATAGCTAATTTCGTTTCAAGTTTTGGTATCTGAAGAAGCGCCTTGCACTTGGACTTACACAGCTATTTATCCGGGAAAACTTAGTCAAGTAAATATCACTTATCAAATGTGTGTCGTCCCAAAGTGTTCAGAGCTGCTCCCAGATGGAAATCGCAGGACTTCCATGGATTTTCCCGCAGAGCGAAGCCGCAGCGGAGAGGGGCTCACACTCCGTAGCTGCAACGCGGGCGGGAAATATGCATATTGGGAGCAGCCATAAACAATTTGTTTGGTTAATTAATTGGTCTGTACACAGTAGCTAGCTCTTAGTGGGGATTTCATTTACAGGGCATGGTTTTTAATTTTTAATTTCGGGGGAAGGACATCTCACAGCCAGAGAGCATCGATGGCGTCCTCCACATCCTCGTCCAGCTTCACCTCCTGCTGAGTGCTGGACTGCTGATGCTGGTCGCTGACCAGGACGGCCTTGGCCTTGACCTCGTCGGAACTACTGAGCAGGACCATCAGCAGGACACTGCTGCGTCTATTGATGGTGGTCTGGCCAAGCTCCGTATCGGGATCAGTGCCCGCTTCGGATTTCTTGGCCGGCTTTTGGTGGCGCAGCTTCCTCAGCCACTCGGTGGTGGGCCAAATGCACTTGCTACCTCCGCTGCGGCGTCTACGATTCTGGCTGGCCACTAGTGAGGTCAAGGGAAATGGCAAAAAAATAACAATAAATAACTAGGTTTATAAGAGTTCCCCTCTATATATCGACTCCACTGGCTCCCCTACCTGAAACCTCTCCTCTCTTCTGGCCGGGCTGCGCGTGCAGCACTTCCACCAGGCTGATGTCGTTAGCGGCTCCAGCACATCCATCAAGTTCAGTCGCTGCTGTCGCCGATGTTGCTGCAGCTGCTGCAGTTGCTGCTGCAGATGTGGCTGCTGCTGTGGATGATGCCGCCGCTGCGGTTGACACCACAGCCCGGCCGCTGCTCTCGTGCTACACATTCGTCACTTGCGTCGTCAGACCAAGATCGATGGCCATGCTCTTGCTGGCGGCGTCCGTGTGCAGTAATCGCTGCCTGCCATAGCCACCGCCTCCCCCATAGCCATAGCCGTAGCCGCTCCCGCCGCCGCGCCCTTCGCCGTCGTGCTGCGAGAGCGGCAGCCACTTGTCCAGCCAGCGCGGCCGGAAGAGCAGGGCGAACGTGTTCCGGAACTGGCGGCTCATCGAGCAGTAGAGGATGAAGTTGATGCTCGAATTAATAAGTGCCAGAATGTCCATGAGGTCACCTGCAGCGGGACATTGAAATTCAATAAGCGCGGAGTCACCATCACACTACAAACGCGCCATCTGTCGGCGACATAGGGTGCTGACTTCAGTGAGAGTTCAAGGTTAAGGGTTATGGTAATTTTTAATTTTGATTTGTCCAAAAATTAGGATATAAAAATGCCGATTTAAGGACCCAAATATCCGCATACTTGAGGTCTCCTGGAGAGCATAATTTGGCCAAAAATGGAATGACAGCCAAATGCCGTATATTTCCCGATTCGCCGATAAAATGATAATTATTTGACAATAAAATATTTAAAAAAAATAGAAAAAAAAATTTGGCCATTTTTTCAAAATTTTATAAGGGGTTACATCATTAAAATTGTCAAAAATTGGCTAAAAAATTTATTTTTTCTGATCTCTAAACTAAATATGCAGATTAATTAAACAGTTAAAAACTGATATAGAAAAGCTTTCCAAATTGAAATGTAGGCTGTTTTGGCTTAGTTATGGTTACTTTTGATTTCTGATTTGTCCAAAAAACTTGGGTATAAAAATCCCATTTAAAGACCCAATAATGAGGTCTTCTCGACAGCATAGTTCAGTCAAAAATGGAAAGATAACCAAATGCTGTATACTTCCCGATTCACCGATAAAATTTTAATTATTTGGCAATAAAATATTTAAAAAAAATAGAAAAAAAATTTTTGCCATTTTTTTTCAAAATTTGATAAGGGGTTACATCATTAAAATTGTCAAAAATTGGCTAAAAATTTATTTTTTTCTGATCTCTAAACTAAATGTGCAGATTATTTAAATGATGAAAAACTAGCATAGAACAGCTTTCCGATTTGAAATTAAGGCTGTTTTGGCCAAGTTATGGTTATTTTTAATTTTCACTTGACATAAGGAACCATATGAATTAATTATATATTCCATTCATATGTAAATAAAGTGAAAGCCAAGAAATAAGTGTAATTTGAGAGATTCTTCTGCCAGTGTACCAAGTAAACAAAAAGTGTAGTACAAGTCAAGGCCAAGGCCGTGGCCCTAGTAAGCCCCAAATTTGTGGTGCCATTATGGAAGCCAACGGTGCGTATGATTGATGGCCAGCTGGGCCATCACGAAAATACTAGCCATAAATTCGCTCAATTATCATAGCCAATAAAGCAATTTGGGGGCCTGCAGATGAGGAGGCGGAGCAAGAGGCATACTCACTCAGCTTTAGGTAGCACTGCAGGAAGAAGGCATCGCCGAGGAGGGCATTCAGCAGACCCATAATCCCCTGGGGGAACTCGGTGATTAGGAAGAGCAGGAGCACGGCCAGCAGCATCCTGGTGGTGCGATCCGTCTGCTTCTCCTTCTCCAGCAGCTTGCAGCTCTTGGGCTGGGTGGGAGTCGCCACCACCTTGCCGTTGACTATCGGCTGCATGTCGTTGGCCGCGTGGCAGGCGAGGATCTTCCTCCGGCGCTTGGCCTCCAGCAGGGCCCCGATCAGCCTCACCGACAGCACGGTCAGGGCGAAGCAGGGAATCAGCTTGATCAGGACACTGTATATGAGGAAGGTGGCGTTCCTGAACTGCCGATCGTGCAGGGCCAAGGCACTGTGGTACAGCTTGAAGACCGTCACGTTCCGCTCCCCCACCAGAGCGGGCGTTGTTCCCTGGTTCCAACTCGTGAGGGGCACCACGGTGGTGAGGGTCAGCAAGCTGACTGCTGTTCCGTTGGCCGAGCCACTCGGCAGCGCCCAGGACACATCCGGGGTTGTGCTGGACATCACCTGCATGGTGACATCCTCCTCCTGGTCGCGGTTGTAGTCCAGGATATACTGACTCAGCGGCACCGAGGCTATGGTCTTGCCACTGGCATCCAGCGTCTCCAGGAACTTGGCTATGGCCGTGACCAGATACAGCCACGGCGACACCACCAACACGCACACCACATAGGCCGTGGCTATGGTGATCAGCGTCGTCCTCATGCCGCACCAGATCCGGTTCCGCTGGGGATAACTCACCGCAATGTAGCGCCACACGGCCAGCGTCACCGTCAGCCAGATGGAGATGGTGTGCAGCACCTGGGGGAACACCGAGTGGAACTTGATGAAGCAGGCCCAGCTGTAGCTCAGCTGCTCCTCCCGCGGCAGCCGGGCACTGAGTATATAGTCGTGGACCGTGTAGGGAATATACTCCAGCATCACTGCCAGATCGGCCACGGCCAGACCCGTGAGTATGGCGTTCGTGGGGGATCTCATCTCCCTGCGGGTTAGCACTATGATGTTCAGGGTGTTGGCTATGGTGCCCAGGATGCAGACGATCAAGGAGAAGTAGCCATGGAAGTATTTGTAGCTGTGGAGATTACAAATATAGATAAAAAATATTTTATTTATTATTTCCCAAGATTAAATTCATATTTCTTTAAGTAGCATATCAATAGTTTCGTAACTGATTCCTTAAAATATTTAATACATTTTAAAATAAAAGTTTTGAGACTTATTCTGTGAAAAATAGTCTCATAAAGATTGTGATTTATGTTCCCTGGTTTTAATTGTACAAAAATAAATGTAAATAAAGAAGTTTTAATACATACTTATTTGTGTTCTTTATTTAACATTTTTAATACATTTTAAAATAAATATTTATAGTCTTATCATGTGGAAAATAGTCTCATAAAGAATGTGATGGCCGATTTTACCCTTGTTTAATTTATACAGAAATAAATATAAATAAACCAGTCTTAAGAATTCAATGATATTTATCAGCTCAATCTGTTAAAGCCTGACAGATTAATTAATATATATATATATAGTAATCCATAAATTCTTAATAATAATAATTTCAGAAGCCTCTGCTCGTAATTCAAATATATTAATCTCAGGTTAAGGCCTCCTCGCATTAGATGCACTTGGTTAGCCTTTAGCCCACCTGCGGCCGGAGGTAATTACACACATGATTTCATTATGCACGCCTCGGAGGCTGGCTGCGCGAATCATTATGCAAATTGCATTTAAGAAAGTAATTATTATGCAGACATTCCCGGGAGCCCAGAGCCGCTGTCCCCTTCCGTTTCCCTCTTCCAGACTCACTTTGTGTGAAAATCATCGATTCCGGTGCCGCAGTAATGCGGCTGCGACATGTTCGTGACCATGCTGTCAATGATGAGCCGGTCAGATGTTGGCTTTTCGGTCGGATGGAGTCCTGGCCAGCGACTCCGCTTGATTGACGGCAGCTCCACGGTCTCCTGCCCTGCCCCGTGCTCACTGGTCCTCCTCGCTGCCGGTCCCTCGCCGCAGTCGTCTCATTAAAATTTCCTTTTCGAAATTCCAATAATTTAAATATGCAGGCTACGTGCGTGCGTGCGAAAGTGGACCTGCAACGAAATCATCAAGTGCGTTAGTCGAATCAAAAATAATTTCACGCTGACAAACTGTAATTTTTGCTAAGTTTTTGGGAACAGAAATTCCAAAAATTCCTAAAATCTAATAGAAAGGCAGTTCAAAGTTAAAGTCCAGCATTAGGCAGCCTATCAAGCCTGGAAAATATTATTTCTCCAAGCAAAGCAATGTCCTGAGCATTTGCCAAAAACAAGACAAACTCCCCAACTGGCTTGTGATCAATATTACGCATACGACCCGTAAGCGCCCTGAAAAGGAGATGCTTTCAGCATTTTGGCCGCAAATGGCTGCAACTCTCCCTCCTCTCCAACTTCTCCTACTGTAGAAGGACATGGAAACTCATATAAAGTCGTAGACACATTCAGTTGACGTAATTCCATTAGACAAATGTGGAAATATGCAGGATCCAGGGGACTCAGATTTCCGCCTAGCTCCAACCACAGTTGAACTTTCAGTTGCAGCTGCTGGCTGAAGGATGAAGGCTGAAGGCTGCTGTTAACCATTTGCATTTAATTAAAAATTACTTCCACACTGTCCAAGTGTCAAGCCACTCGAGTGTTGGGCGTTTATCGGGCAAGAAATCTGGGCATGGTCCCCAAATGTTTAGTCATTAGAAGCGACATTCGTCCTTTTTGTTGGTGACTTCAAGCACAAGGTCCTGCTTTTCGGTTTTCTTTCCATTACAGTGATTAAGTCGGAGATTTACCGCCAGACTGGGGCTTATGCCGTTTGACTTGGCTTAGACCAGCGCTGCCGCTGCTGACTGGCCAAAAAGTTGGGCATTGCCAAGGTTTTAGAGTGGCTCTCGGTGCCAGTATATATATACCATGAAATTGATAATTAATTCTTGTCATGCATATTGGATTAGCGCCTACCGAAGTAACACAATTTCCCCCTTAAAGTGAGGGATCTTTAAGGAGCAGGGCTCCAATATTCGGCTAATTCCAGCATGTGGACTCGGCATCATAATTGAATTGGATTTCGTTGCAAGATTCGCCTCGGACCAGGCTGGCACACACAAAATTACAATGCAAACACGCAAAAGTAAAGCAATAAACAAATGTGTCCCACTGCCTCATTTGGCGTCCAACTAATGTAACTAATACGCACCGTATGCCGGCCATTACGGAAGTTTTTGGGCAGCACTGCAAGAAATGGGGAAGGAAGTGTGTACATTGGAATAGTTATAAACATTAAAGATGTATTCACTTTACACTTAAATAAAGAGAATTTTGGAAATAACTTAGAGAGAAATTCAGCATAAAGACAATTTGTATACATGCAGATTTTTTCTATAATTTTAAGCCCCCATTTCTCTCTGTTCAGGGGACCAGCTGTAGGGTCTGAGTTCTACCAGTGTCAAGTGCCTGCTGACCAGCAGACCGAGTGCCGCTAAAGTTGCGGCCGGTCACGTAAGTGCGAGGACTTGTTGACGATGACAGGAACAGCGGAATGTCTCTCAGCCAGGGGTGGCTATATATACGGGGGGCTGGGGCTGCTCGTCTCAAGTGCGTGGCAATGACAGGCCTCCTTCGACTGGAGGGAGACCACAGACAGGAAACAGCACTTGCCGCTTAACAGACCTCACCAGACACACACACACAAAGCCGCCATTTAAGCGATCTAATGAAGCCATCGAGACCAATGCCTGTTGCATTATTAATGCCACCCCCTGCTGAACCGCATACTGGACTCACATAATTCCCGCTTCCACTTCCCATTTTAATTATACGCGTGGGCGTGGCTCTCGCCTGGATAGTCGTCAGCTGCTGGCAATTGTCCAAGCAAATTGAAGTTTGATTGTGGCCAGGCCATTAGGCAAACATGGTGTTGTAATGGCCCGATGTCTGATTATCTGCCAACCGAATCGGTGGCAATTTGTTTAAAGTTCAATCGGATTGTGAGGAGCAAAGGTTGAAGCGTTAAAAGCGGTCTTAGGGGTGGGGAAAACAGGCGGGACACATATTTAGAGACTTAAAGGAAATATTTACACACTCTAAAATATAATACAAGAAGTATACTAAACATTGCGGGTTCTGAAGAGATTTCCTTCGTCCCTCCAACATTTTCTTTGAACCTTTGCATATCCTTGCTCTCTGCGCAGGATATGGTCTCAACGACCACAAGTCAGTTCTCTTGCCTTCTTTATGCGCCCAATGAGCCGCAGTTCAAGCCACTTCTAAGGCCAAGTACAATTACATCTTGGGCATGTCCTCGAGCCAGGACAGGGCCAGGACACATGAGCTAAACTGGGCCAACCAGTGCACACAATCCTGCTCCCTCCTTCTGCCACTGGGCCACACAATGGGCCTGTATCTGACCCCCATATTTGGTGGCTTCCCTGTGTGTAAGCTGTGCCGGCTCACTTCGCTGCCCGGAAATGCTTTTGGCGAGCCCGGGAGAGCCCTTCAGCTCTGCGGTTGGGATTCGCTGCCATGCATTTATGAAACGAAAAGCTCCGGCACACATTTTCAGCATTTTCCATGCCGCCAAATCGCTGGGGATGGGAGTGGAAAATTATGCCAGAAGGTAACAACTGCCACGTGCTGCTGACCGGGTTCGCTTTAAGTAAGGTTTGGCGGTGATGGGTAGCAGGGAGGCGGAAATCCGGTTTTGAAGCTCAAAAGTACACACACGCATGCACTCGTATCAAACATTTGAGTTTCTACTTAGCCTGGAATTTCTCTTCCCCTTGAAAAGAGAGAATAAAAAAATAGAAAAAATGTAAAGAAGAATATTATATAGTAGAGCGAACAGACAATTAAATACCCAGTACTGTATAGTTTGAATATGAATATCTTAAGTACTTTGAAGGCATTTCTTTCTAGTTAAAATCATTTCTGTTTTTTATTTATTTATGAATATGCCCCTGCAATATACGATGTTTTGGCTGTGGACCGGATGCCATCACCCACTAAGCTCTTATATCTGAACACTTGTCACTGACACATGAGGTGCATATGGCCAATATTCCGAAACAGGCAATCAAAATCTCGTTCAGCCATAACAACAGTAGGGAATGAAAAATTCCTTGGTTTTTTCTGGTTCTGGCACGGGCCCAGTGCCATCAAAATACAATCAAATATAAAATCGAATATGACTTGTGGTTTATACCAGAACAAGAGCTGGTACTCAACAAAAAAAGGAAGGAAAACTCTAGCTAAATGGTTTTTCTGCAGGCCACAGGGTGATTTTCTAATGCTCCATTTTCCACTTGCCACTTGCCACTTGCCACTTGCCACATGCCACTTTCTCGTACGCATGGCCATTTTCCCTTCGAGTCTGCCTGTGGAAATTCCTTGGCTTTTGGCTCTTGGCTTCTCCGGCTGCCTAATTGTTGGGGCTGGCTGCGAATATGCCCCTACACTAGGGTATTATTTTTGCGGAATTTCTGCTAGTTCGCTTCCCTGGCATTTCGGGGTTACGGTCGCTTCTGGCGCCTCTCGAAACTTTTCCACAGTTCTCCTCGGTTTAATTTCGCTGATGAGCGGGCTGGCTCCACTCCTTCCTCTTTGAGAGACAAGTAACTCCATTCAATTAGCCGGGATAAACTTGAATCTTTGATGGACAGCTGCCGCTGCCGGTCATTGATTTGGGTCTCCAGGCAAAAGTGGATATGTGAGCGGGATTGAAGGGCATTAGGAACTGTCTTCGATTTTGACACATATGCTTATCGGTTGCCCTGAGAAGTGCCTCCAATTTCCCCATCTCTTAGAGCTTTCTGGGCTGCCACATCTTCATCTTGTTTGCTCTTACATATTTTCGACCTTGTTCTTTATGACGGAACACTTCGATTCCTGGGCTTCTTGGCCTTTATTTGCCGTTGCCACTCAATGCAATAAAAGTTTGACACAGCGAAAAATACTCAATTTTTTTTGGAGTTGGAACTTAACTAAGATTAAAGCCATATTAAAGGTATGAATTATAGTTATAGCTTGGGTTAATTTTTGGGAAATCCTTAAATAGTTAAGATCCTTACAGATATTGCTTGTAGAAATCATTTATAGTAATTAATCAGTAGTAGTTTATTGTACGACATAAATAAATTAATAAAAATATTGGGGACTCTCGAATTTATACTCCTACCTCTTATCTTTAATTAAACCATGCAATACTTTCCTCAATAATAGCTTAAATTCATATTATCGAAATTTATATCTTTACATTTTCTGAGATATGATATATTAATTGTATAATAAATTTATATCAGCATATCAATTTATTATTACTAGTCAGTGCTGAAATCCAATTTTTCCCTCTGATAAATTACTTTATTTGTTCTCTCCTGGTTTGGCATTGCACTTGTCGGCATTATTTGCTCATTCATTTTATGCTCGCTTTGTAAGTGTGTAAAGTGTGTGGCAGTGTGTGTGCGAGCTGTCAGTGCAGCGTGTGTGGGCTGTGTGTGTGGGGGCACCAGAGTCAACAGGGCACCGAGTGTCAGCGCTTTGGCTGACGCCTCTCTCAAATATTTGCGAGTTAAGGCAGCGCCGAAAGTCGGCACCAAACATGAGCGAATTTTGTAATTAAGCATTCACAAAACGCTTTGGCCCTGTCCGGCTGAGGACAGGATGATGCGGATGTAAGTGGTGCAGGGATCGCCCACGAGCACGTCAACGGCTGTCCGTCACTTGACAATCAGGCAGCCGCAGCGGAAAGCGGATTACACGGCTGCATATTTTAGGGCCAAAATCTCCTGGCAGCAGCAGCAGCAAGGCCAACAAGTTGGCTATTTTCTAGATTAATTTTGGCCCATTTAAGCGACGATTGCTGTCCTTAAACAATTTTAACCTTAAGCTTTAAATGCAGTAGTTAGTACTCAAGGTAAGAGTTTGTTTAAATTTCTTGTATTATTTATTCACTTTAATCTAGATATGCTGTGGTTGCCACCACTGACACCCAGGTAACTGCCTCAGGTCAAGGTAATTGCCATGTTTAGGGCACAACTCGAGATTGCAGCCAACTTTCCCCGGCCATTGTTTGGTATTATTTTGCACTGATTAGTTTCCTGTGCAGTTTTTCCCCCATTCTGGCTATTGTGTTGATGCTCTTCAGGTATTTTAGGTTAATTAAAGTGGTTGACAACGGCAGCCGCATTAAATAGTTACTGTCTGCGGCTGGATTCCAATTATTTATCTTAATTGAAGTCAGCTTTTTATGTACAAATATGATAGCACCATTTCGAGGCCCTAGGAAGCCATTAAATTTATTCGGGGAATAGTCACATTTGATTCGAAAACTGCCTGGGCGCTTCCAGTCAATTAAAATAGCAATCTGCGTTAATTGAATCAATTCATTTTGATTAGGATTGGGCTTTAAATGGAGAGTGAGGGTGGTTTATGGGGGCCTAGTTTGTGATTCCACTTATAGTGGGGATAAGTGCCTAATAAAACTTGTATTTAATTGATAAACAGCTAATAAGAATGGAAGAGCCACTCATTCAATTAACATTTCAAACTGCGAAGTGGTGATTTTCTCCGGAATCTGAGGGTGGCTTTATTTGTGGGGCATAAAAGGAAAATTTGGCCTATCAGAGGGTCATAAATCGTTGGGAAATGCCCAATAAAAAATTGATTGTTTGCTTTACTCGATTGTCAAACTTTTGGGAAAATCTGCCGCTAATGGAGCTTCCATTCGTAATTAATATTTCAATCTGCGATAATTGAAACTGCATCGCACTGCCATATGCCAAGTGTCACGCCATTTACTTCGATTATATCATCATTTGGCGCCGATTTTCCACCCGCCAGCCGCCCCGGAAGGCCTATCCCATGTCGGTGGATAACGGTGGCATATGGCATAATGCCGGATCAGCGATTCATTTCAATTTAGCAGCTCTCCCTCTGGTGTGCGTGGTGTGCGTGAGCTGGCTCTTTTTAATTTGTTTGCCCAGGCCCGTGCTCGGGACATGATATTAATCTGCCGGGCTTATCGGACTTGTTTATTGTTGAGTCTATAGTCTATAGTCTATATAGGCTGTTGTCTGCAGTCTGGGCCATCGGTGGTTTATTACAGGGAAACTCGGAAATTCAACCTGCCATCGGCAATCGGCAGTTGATTAGCAGCATAAGCCCCGGCTCTCGAGCGATTATTCCCTTTGTTTCTATGTTGCTTCCCTTTTGCCCTATAAAATATTAATAATTTATGGCAGCGATAAATAGAATTTCTCGCACCTTCATTGCTATGAGAGGAAATTTATTTTCGGGGCCAGCTTGTTTATTGACTGAATGCATCTGGCAAACATCAACAAAGTACTTAAAATGGGACTATTGTTGGTATACTAAAAATTTACACATATGTGTGAAGAACATTTCTTGGTAATTTTATTATTATATATATATATAATCTACTCAAAAAAAGCTAAGCTAATTTCCGATTTTATTAGCTTCTAATGAACTGCTGAGTGGTGAAGTTAAAGAGATTAATATTTAATTGTTTATATTAAACGGTTGAATGGAAAATGTACCTCTTGTAATAATTAAATAACTTGGTATTATCGTAGTTCAAATCTGTGCAAATAATCCTTGAATTAAATCACTTTAAACGTAATTGCAATTAGTCTAATTTTCACAAAAAGCAGGCAGTAGTTCCAGAGTTATTTACCTTATTCATTGTAAACTGCTAAACTATTTGACCAAAAACAAACATGCAAACTATCACAAAATAAACTCCAATAAATCCATTGGCTGAATTAATTATAATGGGAGTAGGCCCTAGAACAGTTTTATTCAAAAACCCTAAGCATTAAATTTGTAAAATACTATAATAGGATTATCGGAAGGCTTTAAACGACTATCACAGCCTAATGAGAATTTATTAGTTTAGCGAAAAATAATAAACATTAGCGTGTAAGCTAATTAGTTATTAATTACTCCCCTATTCCACATGGAAAGGACAAGCAATTCATTAAAACCAGATATATATAAACGCTTGTACAGTTTTATAGTTATGTAGCCGTTCTTTTGCAACTTTAAACATTTCAATTATCTTAAGTTTATTGCCGGACAACCATAAACACTTTAGCAATTGTATCGAGTTTATTGGCTATTAATATCCACACCAAACTTGCGGTCATTAAAATGCTAGCGGCTAATCCGATGGTGGAGAGCGGTTATAACTGCATTTGTTGCCAAGCAATCAACTTCCGCTTCCGCCAGAAGTTGCTTCGAACGTAAAATGAGTTTGGCAAAGGACACAGCCAAGTTGGCTGCGAATTTATAGTCCTCTTCGCAGAACTCAGCTTATCGCTGCTTCACAATCGACAGACTCGCCCAGTTTATATATTTTCCAGCTCCCCAATGCCGGCTGTCCGGGACGAGGAAAATAATATCCGTTGCTGCCAAAATACACCTAACAAGCAAAGCAAATTTCACAATTTCACAAAAAGAAATGCCAAGAAAAGATAATAAAAGGGGCAAGGAGGGGACAAACTCGAGTGCAAGGATACCCTTCAAGCAAGAGTTTCCCAAATAAAATCTCCTGTTGCACGTATCGTTCGAAATCCCGAACAGCAATTCCGCCATCGATACAAATCCCCGGCACTTGTGGTGAGCACGTCCTCATGTCGCCATGGCGAGGACATGACACCCAATCCCCCCAAAAAAGGAACTCCGCACAGTCTGCTCAATATTATTTTTCAATTTATTATCAAGTACCTGCTGCCACTGCCGCTTCGCGGTTCGGCGGTTTTTATTTCCCAGCATTTTGCTTTCTATTAAAGCGCCATCAATTTGGCGGACAAGCCGTCAGCTAACAGCATTTAGTGTTCGGCCAAGGGCGAAAAAATGGGAAAAAAAAATATAATGGCGTTAACTGAATTTCCAGACGCCTTTTCGGGCGAGACACTAGACGACAGCGCAAAAAATGGCATAGATCCCGAAAAAGTGCTATCAATTTTTCATAGTCAAACATTTTAACTGCTATGTCATAATAAAATTAAATGACTGGCCCGCCACCAGTCCAGCAGCAGCTGCTGGCCATGGCCAATTGTTAGCATGGCTTTGTTGGGGATTTGGACACTTCTAGTACACAACATCAATGCATAAATTTAGCTGAGTTCGCTAGATTTTTTAACCCTTTCCAAAGCTTTAAAGTTTATAGAAATAGATAAATAACTTAACCATTAAATGTTTGTTGCTGATACGGCCACTTCTTTTACACAAAAAAACCATAAAAATCCCCAGCTAAGTTAAGCCAAGTTTGCTAGAGTTTTGTTAACCCTTTCCATTTCCTTTAAATTTATAGAGAGCACTTTAAATACTTAACCATTAAATCCTTGATCTAGCTTTTATTGCTGATAAGGCCACTTCTTTTATACAAAAAATAACCATAAATTTCCCCAGCTAAGTTTGCTAGAATTTTGTTAACCCTTTCCAGTTATTTATTCAAAATATTAAACACTTAAATACTTAATCATTAAATGTGAGGGAAACCCATTCGACTTACAACATTTAAAGCAGAACACTCGCAGTCTGCGCTGAGTGGAATGCTTCCCAGGCATTTTTCATTAATTTGCCTACGAATAAAAGTTTTTTCCAGAAATTATCAAGTAATGTAGGCCTCGCAATTAAAAGGTCTCGGCCCAAACTTTGTTCCCAACAAAAGGGAGGGCATTAGCCACGGGCTGCTCAATACTTTACAGGAAAATACAAGCATCTGCTTGGGTAACTTTTCATTTCGCATCACGCTCTCGGGGCAAGTCATAATGCTCTGGTTCACCTTCTCCTGATCCCGATCCCGGGGAGTCAGCGGGAGCCGGAGCCGGGGCATTGGGATCCATACCACGCTCCATTTAACTCCGGGCCACTGCCGTGCCCTACATACTAATACACACTAATCAATGGGGGGTTGTTGTGGGCGAGTGTGTGTTTTGTGCGGGTGTAATGTTAATTTTCTGCTGCATACCTGGGGTGCTGATACCCAGCTTCGGGGCGCGTGTGTGCGGATAATATTCATTAGAAAATTACACAAATTTTTTACGCTACCGCAATTTATATTTGGGACACACCAGCCAACACTGGAATACTCAGGGGATCGATTTATTCACAGAAAAGTTTATGAAAATATATAAAAATGAGTTAATGATCGAAATAAGACCCTTTTAAAAGCAATTATAAATTATTTCTAGAGAGTAATATTAAGTAAAATACGTTAAGTATTCTTAAAGGCAATATCCAAGCAAATGAGAAAATTATGAATTAAATGTTGATTATATAGTATAAAAATATATACATATTTCTTAGGATACAAAACACTAACAAATAAATCTTTAAGAGAACTGCTTCCTAAGTCATATCTATGCTTTTATATGTGTATTTTCCCGCAGTGCATTCACCACGCATGACCTTGAGCCTTATTTATGATTATTTGCATTTTCCGTCAGCTCCTTCAACGCTTTTTTGCCTATTTAAAAGAAATTTCAAATCGTATTTTCACATAATGCGTGTGCTGGCAACATGTTTCGCTTATTTTACGGCCAGTTTTTATGTTTCATATTCCCCTGGGAGATGGCATTTGGGAGGCGGAGGTGACTTGAGGAGGCGTGTCACGAACAGAGGGCGCTACATAAATTGCATTTTTGTAAGTTTCCCCGCACACACACAATACACACACTACACACACTTACAAAGTGCGGGGGACAGCATTATTGGAATTAACCAGAGTCTGTCGGGAGCTGTCTGCCGAGCTTTCCTGCTCCTTTTCTTTATTTCCTCCCCGCAGCCGCCACCTTCGACTTGTTGACTTTATATTGCTCATACGCGCCGTTGGCCGCACATACAAGCGGAGAGCGGGCACACGCTGCAATTAAGTTTGCTCCCCAAGGCCGCTCTCGAGGTGTCTGCCGGCTCTTGAGGTTTTCGCTTTTTATGGCCCAGGCAGAGGCCCCGTCGCACGGCTTTGTGTGGCTTCCACAGCTCCTTTTTATGTGCAACGATGGGGAGCCACAACTGCAAGACATGCCGTCGGCTGATTGGAGCTTGATTAAAGTGTCGGGCAGCCAAATTGTGAGCTCTATCAGTGATGGGAAACAGAACAATCTGCCTAAGTAAATTGCTCGTAAAACTCACTTACATATGCTTAATAGGATGGAGGTTAAGTTTAAACAGGCAAGGCTTACTGTCACATCGTTTAAATATGTATAAAAGTCTATATATAATATAAATATACTGCCCACTTTATGATACAAATTATAATGGTACTATTTGGAGTTTATTACAACTTAAAAACCTTTGTAACCCTGAATAGTTTTTTATTCATTTCCCTAAAGAGTTCTATTCTTCCTTAATAATGATTTATATTAATCGTACCAAAACTCCATTGCTCTAAAATCCCTTAAGTTATATAGTTTTCAATATAAGCATATCTGTACACTTATTTATTATAAAATATTCCAAGCGTAACTTCTTAGGTACGCCAACCTAAGCCCTCTCATCTCTAGCTCTGGCCTACTTTCAAGTTATCCTACCTTTTCTTAAATGCATATTCAGGAGGCACATTCAAAAGCGAATCCCGAAGTTTACACAGCCATTGTCCTTGGCCAAAGGTAACAAATTCTGGGCTAGGCGACAAAGGCGAGGCAAACAAAAGGCGGCTAGAAAACGCTCGGTTACCTTGGAGTGACAATTGAGCCGCCCAAAAAAGATACTCGACTCAACTACAGCGGGGGCTAAGCCAACCCAAACTGAATGACTGAATGGCCAGTGGCTCGGAATTTTTCCACTCTCCGTTCTATTTGGTTTTCCCTTGCCAGTCCCACTTTTCCGGGCGGACACTTGCCTTGTTTCGGGGGGCCGTTGCCGCCTGCCCAGCTGAAGACGCTAAGCCAGAGCCTCAAAGCAAGTGTTTTAATTAAATTAAAGCTGAGCACGGAAACTTAAAGACTTCACAGAAAAATATGTAAAATAGGGTCAAGTGGTTTGGGCAACTCGAGAAAATTACACGAGTAGTTTTCTTGAATAAGAATGAAAGCGGAATGTTGAGTAAAAATAGCAATTGCAGCATTGTAAGGGATTTTCACAAGAAGACAAGGACAAGTGGCCCTCAATGTCCTTAGGGTCCTCGAGACTGGCACACACACTTGCTACTACGACACACATAATGCGCCACTAGGTGTAACACTCAGATATTCTTCGGATTCTCCTAGGATTTTCCTCCTTGGGGCGACGCTGCAAAAATCTCAGACTGACTTGAGTGCCTGCCGGCGAAGTCGAATGGCCAAAGTGCTTTTTGGACATGTTACATTTTGAAAAAACGCAGCCTGAGTGGGAGGAACCTCTTGGCATCCTTCCGGATTCACAGCCAACCCAAGTGCTCGGTGCTAAGTGACTGTCAGTGCTCACCGGCCCGCCCACTGGCCATAGAGGCTACTACGTCCTCCTTGGGAGTCCATTGACGTGTATTTTCTGTCGTAGGTGCACAGGCTGTAGGTGGCCAATCCGGTCATTATTCCCCTTCCCCGGATTGTTACTCAGATGCCAAATCATCGAATTTCGAAAAGGGATTGGAATTTAATAAATTGCAGTGCCTAGAGTAAGGCAACGAGTTGACACCGAAAATAGGGTAGTATATGTGGAATTTTATAAACATTTTGCTTTACGCTTGCTTCGAAAACATGCTTTTAAACTGTCAAACATCGTTAGGTTTTTAAGAGAAATACTTTGGTTTATTTCTTGAAACATTTAAGAAAAAATCCCTAAGGTAGCAAATTAAGATAGAATAGTTTTTGCCGATGACGACAGCATGACTCACAGAGTCATTTGCTTGGCCCAGGGGGGTCTTGTGGGCCATCAGAAGTTGGGGTAATGCCATTACCTCAGTGCAATTGAATCGTTTCAAACGATCGATTACGTAGCCGAGCAGGGCCAGGCAGAGGTGCGGGCGGAAGCGATGAATAAATGAATGAATTAGGCCCCAGGATAGGGGCCCCCTGATGACTGACAATGACCGCCATGACATGCGAGTTTTGCTCATCAGAAGGTGCTCCCGTAAATGGCTAGCTGAGGTGCAAGTCACTCCTGGATAGAAACACAAGAGAGCACCAGGTTGAAACAGATGTGCCACACTTAAGAGATTCCTCCCACATTGCCAGATTTAAATCACCTTTGAGCGTGCAATGAAACGTGTTCTTTTGCGGAGCGAAAATAGAGATATTAAAGGATTTTCAATATATTAAAATTGCATTAAAAGGCCTAGAATTCGACCTCGACTTAAAATTAATATAAATATAAATATTATATAATATATTCTCTGGATAAATTAATATAAATATAAATAAGATTATATATATTCACTGGATTCGTGACCCAAAAGATTCTATGGCCTACTTTACTTTAAATCATTTTAAACTCATTGGGATTTCTGTGTACTTCTAACACCTTTTAGTTTAAGGTATAATAATTACCTTCTGATAATAACCAGCTTCGTTAACTTAATATAATAATTTTTATTTACTTTAATATTATAAGATTGAGATTTCCCTAACGAACTACTTTTCTTTCGGTGCTCCGTTAATTAAGCTTTGAGATATTTAAAGTTTCTGCCGACCAGCATTTTCCGAAAATAGCAAAGGCAAAGTGTGTGCACTGAGCTGAGGGAAAGCTGAGGGAAAGCTAAAAGAACTAAGAGCTGAGAACTGAGAAATGAGAAACGAAAACCTAGAACCGAGAACCGAGAACCTTATATCTCTTGTGAACCAAGGACCTCACGTTCCATGGTTGGCTGCCTGGCGAAATGTCAACAGCAGGTAATGCGTCCTTAGTTCATCCTGTTTATGCCGCAAAAGTCTCTAGAAAACGGCAATCCCTTTGGTTCCTTTGCCGCCTCCCCACACCCAAAGTCCCCCGAGTGCCCCAAAAGTTGCGACTTGCCATCTGTCTCTGCCGGTAGTTGCCGCCGCTGCCTTGATGCCCTGTCTCGCTGCAATTTCCATTTCCTTTGTTGCAAGCGAAAAGCGCAGAAAGAATCTCCGAGTCGAGTCGAGTGATATGTGGTTGGCATCCTCGTGATAAGCATATGTAAATTAGAGACCTGCCTGCAAAATCCCATTCGTATTGTGGAGCAGGAGCCTGGGCAGGAGCGCCTCCTGCGCCGCGAACGTGTTAACAGACGACTGTTTATGTGACAGGACAAGAAACTCATAACTCAGGCAAAGTGCCTTTCGAGAGCGTCCATGACCGGGCATGAACATAAAGGAATAATGCTGAATCGTAACTTTTCCTGATAACTGATTCTGTTTCTGAATCGGACTCTGATGTGACCAAGAAGCCAAACAGCAGTGATGCGAAGTGAATCAAATATGTAGTGCAAAATGGCTAAAAGCCGTAAAAGCCTGTTAAATGAAATTTCCCCTTTTAAAATTGATATTTTTCCAACCATTTTCTCAGGAAATATCTTATATATTTGCACTCACTCTAAACTAACTAAACTATATATTTTCCCGCCTAAATCCTTAGAAACAGATAGATCTGTCCGAAAAACGAGGCTAGAACGGCAGCACTGCATCGCCGTATTGACAGATATCAGGCAAACAAAAAATGATAAGAAAAGGACTGGTAGCAAACTAGAAAAGAGAAATAATGAGAGCCATCTCCGATACGACTTCCACTTATGCTATGGCTATGTGCCATGTTTCATGGAGCATGAGCAACAGTTTGTCTGGCCATCAGACAAACCTCCTCCCTCGCAATCATTTCCCAGATCCACGCTCCATGCTCCACGCTCCTTTTATAATCTTTTAAGGGCCGCTGTCTGTCGCGTCTTTTGTCTATTTGCCGCCTGCCCTTGGCTTTGTTTATTTTCGCAGGCGTGTTGGTCCAAGTCCCAGTTGAAGTCCCTTGCCCCCGAAGAAGGCTTTTGGCTTTAAGACCCCAGCTGACTTCGGTTTCGGTTTGGCAATAGTAGTTCTTTTTGTTTGCCATCAAAATAAATGCATTCAATTCATCTTGGCGGCGGCTTTAAGCCGTATTCGGTGGTGCCAATTTCGAGGATATTCATTCACAGACAAATCTGGTAAATGACACAGAAGTTTCGTTTAAAATAATATGTTTTTCATACCCATTAAACAGAAAGCATAGACTGTAAGCGAAACTGACACTAAATTCAATTAAACAATTAAAAAAGAATTATCATAAAACGTTTCCACTAATTATTAATGAAGCTGTGAAGTCTTCCTCTACTAACGATGCATTTAAATTAATTAAACAACCTCCTCTAAGGACGGCATAATTCACACTGAATTTTTGGTAGAACGCATCAACATAAATTACTCTTAAGTGCAATCATCATTTGTGGCTGGGACTTGCTGCGCAGCACAGAGACGGGCAGCCAGCTTGCAATATAGCGTTTCCGTAGCGTCAGCCACCACTGCGTATGCGTAATATGTGCCCAGATTTATGCAATGCTATTTTCCGACTGGGCAAGATGCTGCAGGAGAAGGAAGGAAGTGATATAAATACGAGATATGGTTATGGGCCGCTCGTGCATGGCATGTGTGGAAACTTTTTGCGATTATTATGATGGGGCCTCTGGTTTTGACCTTGCATTTAGCGTTGCATGAAAATATTACGCATCACCCGGATCACCCCATTGCCGCAAAAGTGCTTATATGGTATAAGCGTGTGCCACCCCGCTCCGCCCTCCGCCCTCCGCCGCGATTCATTTCAACAACTCGAGGCTCTGTACTCTGGCTGGCAAAATGAATTATTGATCCATTTCGCCTCTTAGTACGCCATCACGTGCCCCGATAGCTGGGCTGATGAATGGCGTCCGGGATGCCTAGAGAGGCTGGCTCCGGGTCCTTATTTTTATCGGACCTTGGGCAGAGTCAGACCCGCCGGGACTCCCCAGAGAAATGAGCACATATATCTTTGACCAGCGCTCATTTGAATTCGTTTTGACGTCGATTCGAGGCTCCAACAAATGAACTGTGGAAAGAGTTTACTGCCTCTGCCTCTGCTCCCTGCCTTGCCTTGTAAACTGAAAACTTTTGAGGGGCCCAAAAGTTTTGCGAACAGGCTGTAAAATGTCTCCACTTCCTTTATCAACCAAGAAAGTCGACAATTTGTGCGAGGCAGCGGCACATGTGGCTCAACCGCTCAACTTTGGGCCTTGAGAACCCTCACACATTTGGGTTAAGCGGAGGGAAATTATTATTATAAGGAATTATGATTTTACGCTACGACGCTCGGGGATTTGGGAAGCCCACAGAGGCCCATGTGGCGTATGCGTAATGCATTAAAGTTAAATGCCACACTTACGAGCTGAAGTTAAATAAATAACAAGAGAGAAAGTTGGAAGGATCAAGGGATTTGCGAATTAATTAATTGAATGCCCAGCAAATTACAAGGGAACTCCTTTGTCAATTAAATTAATTCAGTGAAATGAGAACTTCATAATTGTAAGCCCTAGCTGCTTGTTAAACAATGTTTAGCTTAAGAAAAATGTATTATTACCCGAAGACAAAGGCAAAGAAGGAAAAGTAAAAGTTTGTAACCTAAAGGGAAATAAATAACATGTTCAACTCTTAGAAACAAGGCGCTTCATTATGCTTATTGCTGCTTATTCCCAGCAAGAAAACATCTTTGAAAAGAACAATCCTTGTAATCTCTTAAATAAATTCAGATTTTCTCTGGTTTCCTTAGGCTCTGCATTATGCGTAAGCCACACACATGACCTAAAATCAAGTTTAACAACACGTAAGAGTTTAAGAATCAAGGGAATTTCACACTAATTAATGGAATGCCCGACAAATTAAATGCAAGCTAAACTCACGGCAATTAATTTAAATGATACTCAAAACCAAGAAGACGAACCCCCTTGCACTCGGCAATATGTGTGACCGAAGTTCGTCTTGGCCGCCGCCGCCGTCGCAATTCGAGCCATTGGCACGTGGCCTGGCCAAAACCGAGACCAGGCTGATACCAAGACCAGCAGCACCACCACAATGGACAATTACTGTCTCATCTGTGGGGTTCTGGCGGTGGCAGCTGGCACAGAAATTAATTAGCTGCCCGAACTTAACCGAATCCGAAAAGTTCAGACACTGCACAATGGACCTGAACTGGAACTGGCTTTGGGGTAATGACTGGGTTAGGTATTGAGAAGACTCGGTTCGAGGTGGAAGTGCATGACTCTTGACAGAGATGTTCCGATCGCTGGCCACTATTAGAGGCCGAATTTATGGCATTCTTGGGTTCTGGTTTGGCTAAATGTGTCAACAGTTCGACTGGCAATTAAAGCCAGCGGGCAAGTCAATAAATTCAGCGAATTATGGCCTCGGTGGCTGCGAGGCTGCGAGAAATTCGCACATGTTGCTAATTGCTGCGAGCTGTTAACCCTCTGGTGCCGTCCATAAGTCGAAAGTTGTATACTACAATGTGTCTTTGTCTCGCCCGCTCTCTGTCTGACTCATGGGCAATTTCCTTGAGGGAAATTAGAAAACTTTGCGCTATCTGTACGGGTTCTTTCATTCTGTTTCTGTTAGCTATTTTCTATTTAGTTTGTTTTTCGGGCATGTGCAAATATTTTCGCTGGCAAACCTTTTGTCCTGGACGCGGCCTTTGTGCTCTATAGTTGACTTTTATTTATTGTGGGCCATAAAAAAGCAGCAGGCAGCCATCCAGCCAGCCAGCTCTGTAAGCCAAAGTTGAGAGAATGAAAACCAAAGAGAATCTAGCACAGAATGCAAAAATTGTATACATTTGTTTGAGGGTTTGGCGGAATCCACTTTATGCTTGCCTCTCTCCACATTCACGGGAAACTTGTTTTTCTCGCATTTTCACTGTGAAATTCGAAATTTCACTTTGGAAAGTCGTCTGCCTGTGTGTGTAACACTTTTTACGACTTTGCCGCACTTTTACAAATAATGTTCCTTGTCTCATTCCCTTTTATTGCCTATTTGTTCATTGACAACACACACACAGGTCTTTTATGGGGAAGCTCCTTGACCAGGCCCTTCTCGGCGAAGTGCTCCCCAGTCGCCAGTTGAGCGTGGTCCTTGGATTGCACTTTTGTGGCCGGCATTGATCATAAAAAATGTTTGATAAATTTACGGCCGACTTAAGCCAAGTTTCTGGCCCGAAATGCAGATGAGAGGCCAAGTCTGGCCAAAGTTTTAAGACACTTTTAGTGCGAGTTACAGAGCCCGGCATAACTTCAATTAATTGCAAAAGTTTGGCAAAGCCTAATAAGAGGGTAGGTAGGAATAGTTTCTAGTATTTACACAGAGCACAATAAATCAACTTTTAACTTCACGCCTTTCGACTCTGTTTTAATAGGCAGATCTTTCACTTTTCCTTTCTTTTTTCAGTGCTTGGTATTTAATTACAGCCTCGAGCAGAACTTTGTTCAAATACTCATCTTTCTTCCAACTGAAAAGTCCACTTAACTCATTCGAAATGAATTTAAATTCCCTGCCAGCAACCTTTCTTAATCTTGGCTGGGTTATTCCCTTTTCCCACCGCTACGGGAGGGCTACCTACATCAATCAAATGGCACACAGCCAGAAGATTACACTAAATACAATTTGCAGGACATTAAGCACAATGTCCCCAAGGATGTGGCTCTGGATGTGGCGGCCATTATGCTAATCAGATAAACCTTTTTGCTTTTGCTCCTGGCCATAAATGATATATAACTGCGGCCCGAAACACAGATGCTGCCGCAGAGATACCAAATGGGAATATAGTGGCAAGACAAGTTCACTGACCAAAAGATATTATTTGAAAATCAGAGAAGGCCGAGGAATTGTTCGAAACCGTTAATATAAATAGGAAATACACTAAACCGAACTTTGACGAGGAAGCAACCGAGAAATATCATTGAAAAATAGCTGCAAATGTTAGCTATAACTTGATTTTTAAATGCTAAGTTCTAGTATTAAATGTCACTTTAATTTGAACACTTAAACCCAACACTTCTTATTTTTTGAATAATTCGTGAGATGCAATTGTTATGTACAAAATCCCAACGCAACTTACACAAATCGGGAAACGCTTGAAACAATATTTTTGGACAGAAACTGCACCGCATTTAAAGCCGAACGATTTTCAAATTTATGTGGCGCAGTGCAGAATATCCAAGTGGCACATTTTCCGACTTTTCCCTAAAAAAACCGAGATCAAACGGAGAAAATTCCGAGACACGTGCGTGCGGCGCCGCTATGGAAAACCAACTGAAAAACCGTGAAAAACTTGTGCGCCAGCTGCTCGCCGTTCGCTCGTCGCTCGGGAAATCGTCGCTCGGCTTTTCCTGGGCGCCTGTCGAAAGTGTTGCCAGCTTTCTGGCGTCGACGCCGACAGCGACAGAGGCCGGGTCAGCTGATCGGGAAAAGCGGGGGAAAACCGGATCCACCAGAAGCAACTGGTGCAGCTGGTGGGAAACAGCATCCACTTGCCATCCACAGGCGGCCACAGCTGGGCGACTTGTTGAAGTTGCAGACTCTGTTTGAAAACAGAGAGAGGCAAAGTCAATTTACTGTTTTCCCGAGAGCGGGAAAAGCAGTTTTCCTCTCTCCCTTGCAGCCGTGCTGCTTTTGCCTGACTTTTCCTGGCTTTTCCCGCTTTTCAGTGGACCCCATTCAATTTTCGTTTATGAATGAAACCATATTATTGGACTTTCAGCCTCTTTGAGCGCCCACCAAAAAATGTGTAGAACTTTATTTATGCCGAAACTTTTTTGCAGGTCAAATTTATGGAGCACCAGCCCGTCCATATGGCTGTTAACCCTTTTTTTTCGGCTGGTACCACTTGGCGTATGGGCAATAAATCATCGAATGAAATGATAAACAGCGACGCCTCCCCACGTTTCCCCAGGACGCCCAGGACGCCCGGGATCTTCTCACTTGCAATTTTGTTGGCTGTTCGGCGGCGTTCGAGGCAACAACTAACAAAATACAACAACCAGGGCATTTTAATAGACGCGACGAGTGTTTAAAATCCCTTCGAGTGCTCGTAAAACGTCCGTTTATCTTATTTGGGAGAGCTGGTATTTATTTGCATTTCATTCTACGGCGCCTCATGCTAGATTTATGTGCTCGCAGGCTCATTGGATGTGTGGATCTGTTTGCCGAGAATTTATGTTTGCATTTCAATTTACTTCCTCCTGTCAGCTCACACTCTTACTCGCCTCCCTGTTCTGCAGCATATGTTGATTAACTCGAGATATTTATGGCAGCGCGTTCTTGTGAGATTTTTGGTTGTAAAATTCAGTATCAGTAGTATTAGCGATAAGTAAGGTCAGTAAAACTGAGCTCTTAAGAGGCATTTTTAAGAGCTAGTGCTAATGGCAAGGGTTTTCCAGAATTTACGAAGCAGAAATGCTTGTATAATTATTTTAATTAAATTAGAAGGGAATCTTTGTGTGTTAGAGTAAAGAAAATTCCCGGGTTTGACTTTCTAACAACAAAATGTACAATTTAAAATTGTTGTCATGTCGTAATATAACTTCTAACAATTTCTAGGTTTAGTTTCAAAGCATATTATTCAGTTCCTCACCCTCCTGAGTAGTGCATTAAATTCCTAAAAAATATTTCAAGCATCACCTAAATGTTATCTCCGTTATTTATGAATTCTGAAGGCAACTGGCTTTATACCAAGTTTAAATTCCGCTTAAAATATTCCAGGCATGCTTTAATATTTGCCTGTCACATTTGGCTTCGTTTTCGGAAAAGATTTCCCATTGACAAACCCTCGAGGGCGGCATTAACTTCCCCGCTCAGCCGCCGCCGGAAAAGAAAACACAGCTTTCCCCTGGCCAAATCATCCTTCAATTTATGTCACATTTCAAACAGGATTCTGGCACCTCCAGCCCCACCCCCGCATCAGCATTTGTGAATATAAAAGCAAGAGTGGGGGCCAAAGGCGACAAGGATCTCAATTATGAGGGCCTAAGTGCCGTTAAAACCAAATCAATAATTTCGCAGGCGCAACGTGCATGGCATGAGGAATGCGGAATACGTTGACAATGTCGAATGCCATCGGAGGAGGAGATCCATTAGATATGCGACGAGCCCTGCCTGGGGACCACACCTCGGAGCCTGAGTCCTGCGAGGCCCCTGCACACATATCCTCCGCCTGGCCATGAATTTCCCAATGACATTCAATAAGCATTCGAGCTGTTCAATTATTTTTCAATTGCATCGATTTGCGGGCAGGCCACAAAAGAAATTTGATTATACTTGAGTCCGACGCCTCGGAAAAGGGAAATACATGCGGAAAACAATTTACTTAATTGTTTGTACAGCAAAATCTCGATTTAAACAACGCACTGTGAAGTATAAAGGCCTGTATATTTTATACAAATTGTATATAGTATATAATATAACACTTTAAATAATCCTATTCCCGACTTTTCCCGCTGTGCACAATGTCGCCTTCTTGTCGCTGATTTTCCCGCCAGCACGTGACCCATTTTGAGGCCTCGCTTCGGAAGTCGTTTGGCACCCATTTCGGTCTCGGTTTCGGCCACTTTACCGTGTCTCTCTAAACCAGTTAGCTGCTTTGCATTAAAGCTCCCCCAGAGCGGGCCAACTACTCCCACTATGGCCAGGCATATATAAGACAGCACTCAGACGAGGCCCGTCCAGTCCACTGTCGCTCAATGGAGGCGGAGATGCGTGTTAGCAGCAAATGGATGGTACGAGCCATCCAGGGGAATCCTAGGGAAGTTCCAGCGACAGAGCGGCAAGCAGGCGGGGCAGGAAGTGCTGACTTGACAGGGACGGAACCCGAAGAGCTTCCGCTGCCATGGCAGCCCAGAACCCCAACCACAGACAGGGATTCGGTTGCGGGCAGCATTTCGGGTTTTTCGGCTTGGGCTTGGGTTTGGGCTTGGGCTTGGGTCTGGGGTTTGAGGGGAGACCCCGTAGCGATAATCCTCTCAATCCACATGGAAATGCGAACACGATGTGAGGCATATTCATAAGCACTGGAGGAAAATGGTTTGAGAATTTCATTTTCCGCCTATTTGACATATTTTGAGACTGACTCTTCCCATAGGACTGTTAATTGTAAATATTATCATATATCTCAGAATTAATTTACAGGAAATCAAGGCAAAGCTTACTTCATTTTCCTATATTTCATTTTTTCCTAGTGCATTCCAGGATATAGCTTTACCCAGAGCAATCCCAACTATCTGTAGGAGCAACTTTAAAGGCTCTTTCCATCGGCGGCACTGCTGCTGGCCGGAGTTGTTGATATTTTGTTAACAGATTTATTTGCGCAACGTGTTCACGCTTTCATTTGCAATTTTCCGCTAGACCTCGGCGGCTCTGTGTCGATTTCCTCGATTTTCCCCGATTTTCCTCGCTTTTCGATTAACCAGAGGAGAAGTGCCGTGGCGGCAGCGCTGTTTTATCCAATTCCGACACTGGGAGCACAAAAGAAATCAAGGCATTCGAGAGAAGCTGCGAGAGGCTGCCTTTCTCCCTGTCAAACCCATTTCAAGTGGGCGCCAAACTGCAGAGGACACCCCATTGTACGCCTCCGAGCTTCCACTCCCTGGGGTCCTCGTTCCAGGATCTTTTGTGCCCTGGGCGGGAGATGGGTAGGTGATGGCATTTTGACAGTCCCTAGTCACTCAGTTAGTTTTGGTGGCCAAAAGGAACTCGGCTCTGTCAATCTCGTGTGGTCTGAAGTTGATTTATCCGAGGACGGGGCTTTAAAAGTGTACCCACTGTCGGCTCAAGTGGCTTTAGACATCACAGAAATGTCCGCCAGGCCTAATGAAAAATTTATTCTGCAAGCTTAACTTGTGATTTTCTATGAATACACAACACAACACAAACTTTGGCCTGAGATAATTGATGTGCGGGATTTTAAGAGGTCTGTTTAAGTCGGGGGCTTCCACTCGACTGCCCAAAGTGCTGGAAAAGTGATTTTAATATGGAATTTCAGGGCCTTATTTAATTAACCCCTTTGGATTAATCCGCTGAGAAAGATAAACCTGTGCAGCGGAAAGTCGGTTGTTACTCCCCCCGGCCTGGTGATGACTGTGTTCCTGACGTTGTCAGTCGGAGTCGGAGGATCTCCGGCGGCCTTGATTATGCCTCTCTGTTTGCAACATTTGGTTTTTGCTCTTGACAGAGTCTGTCTGCGGGATTCCCCTCCGGACTTCTCTTTCTCTTTAAGAAGAATATATGGTTTATTTCTTCTTGTCACATCAAAGGGCGTATAATTCTTGCTGGCTGCCTTTGGGGAAATCTCTTCATTCATTCAGTTAGGCTCAACCCTGAACATGGAAATGTATTCGTGAACTTGGCCAAATGAATGAGTTTGCAGTCGTTGAAGCTTGAGAGATTTTTCTGTCATTGCCACCGAAATTGTTTTCCTTTTTTACTTTGCATTTAATGCCCATGCTCTGGGAGCCCAGGGACTCAACTCAACTCAACTCAAAAATAAGCTGCCGCTTCCACTTCAGACCCAATTAAGCATATCACAATTTTGGTATCAGACCCAACCGTTTTGCTTGTTGTCCTTCCATTTTGGCCCTTCTTATCTGCTGTCCCTTTGCCTCTGACTTAACTTTCCAGTTATTTATGCAGATCTTTCCCACATTCTCCATTTAATATTCCATTTGTGTTTGAGAGTTGGTTGAGATTTTATACAGAGTTTTTACGGCTCACAAATAAAGTCGGAAGCTTAAGGAGAAAGTCAAAGCTCTTTCCTATTGTAAATTCTTTTGGAAATTTATAATATTAAATTATCATATTCTATATATAGCATTCTCTTTTTTACTTAATCAAATAATAAATCAAATTTAGCTAATTTTTCTGGCCCACTTTATCAGGGACATGTGCCAATTTATAGTCTATTTTTTCCGGTTTAAGTGTGTCCCAATTTTTTTGGATGTTTCCTGATAGTGCCATGTTTATTTTAAGGTTCTGACTGGTTGGCCGCTTTCAGTTTTGGTCATGACTCGCCCACGTACCTCGATCTATAAATCAAGCGAGGCGAGGTACGAGTTTATCATCATGGCCTTTTCGGTGGCAGCTGCGCCCACTCCCAGGGAGGAACCGCCGGGGATCCGGACTTGGCGGATGCTCTCATGCGGTTTTATTGAGGATTCGTGTGGGTGGAACTACCGAACAAAAAATGCGCTGCAGCGTGATCCACTTCAGACTGTGCGAGTGGGCGTAATTAACACGCCACGAAGCCATAACGCTGCCCCAGGGGCCAAAGGTCACAGCCGAAGCCCACAGACAAGAGCTGCTGATTAATTGATTTTTTATCGACGCCTCTGCGCGGCCAACCTAGGAATCGGAAGCGGAAGCCACTGCAAAGGAGGCCAGGGCTTTTATCAGCCAACTTCCAATTAACACTCGTTAAAGTCGCGCCTCTCATGGGCAATTAAGAGCCCAGATCCCAGCTCCCAGATCCCAGATCCCAGATCCACACGGATGGCGGTGTCAGCCGTAAGAGATATGCTAATGGAAATGGCAACGCAATCACGAGAAAGTTAGTGTACTCGCATTTTTCTCGGGCACTGTCCCTCTGAGTCCGCATTAAATCCAACGACTCCCAATTAGCTTAATTAATTTGCCTGTTTTCCGTACGTAAGTATGGCTCCGACAAAAATAAAACCTCTCTGAAAGAGGGAAGAGTGAAAATGATATTAAAAAAGTAAAATTCGCAAGAAGTCTGCTGACTTTTAATACTTTCCTCCAAAGAAGTCATCGAAATAACCAATTAGGAAGGAAGAGAGGGCAGCCATTCATGCTTAAGTAATTAAAAAGTTTATTTTAAGCCATGTTCATACTTAGTTCAGACCAATTCTGAGAGTTTATGAACAATGCTAATTCAAATTACCAACAATTTATTAGCAGTCCATAAAACTTTTGTGTATTTTGTGCATTTTAAAAAGAATATTTTAAACAATAACCATGCTTACCTTAGACCACTTCTGCAAGTTTGTAAACAATGCTAATTCAAATAACCACAGATAAGTCAGCAGTCCATACAACTATTGTGTATTTGTAAACAAGTGCTTTTGTTTAAGTAATTAAATAGTATATTTTATACACTATCCACACTTACCACAAATAACGAGTAATTAGTCAGCACTCTATCAAACTATTGTGTATTTTTTAAGGCGAATCTCACACTCATTGAGCGCCTTTTCCCAATATTTCTCCTCAAATTAAGGACCCACGTGCAATCTCCCCCCAGCAAAGTCAAAGTCTACTGACCTCTCCGAAAAAATCATTGGCTGTCACTTAATCGGAAGGCCGGCCTTAGTGGAAAACCAGTTAATGGATAGCCAAGTTGAACGAACCAAAAGCAGGGCCCACAGATACCATCGATAGCAGCCGCCAAATATTTACTCCTCTCGAACTGTTCGGCGGTGAAACGTTTATTTGCTTAGCTTAGATAACAACAAGAGCGACCAGAGTCGTTACTTTATGTACAAAATACCAATACCAAACACAAACTGCACTCGAGGGCCCCCGAAAAAGTACGTAAAACCAGAAAAACAGAGTCCTACCCCTGTCCATCCTTGGCTATTGCCAATTTAGATGCAGTGGCTCTGTCAGCTTTTTTCTCGCTGTTGGATTTCCCTGTGTGTGTGTCAGAGAGTGTGTGGAGTGGGGTGTGTGGTGTGTGGTGTGGCGGGCGCCTTAAGCCTGTTACCAGCAGCCCTGCATCAGGCCCAGTTGCTGGATGGCCCCGCAGCCCACGCGGTTCTGCATGTAGTCCGGAAAGTTGCTCTGCAGCACCCGCATCGTGTTCCGCTTGTAGTCCGGGACCGCGTGGGTCACCAGCTGGCAGGTCTGGCTGCGGTACACCGGCTTGAAGTTTGCCTCCGCGAAGGTGGAGTTCGTGTCCCAGCGGTACACCTCCGCGTCGCCCTCGTTGCGGAAGAAGATGGCCGAGCCGTTGTCTGTGCCGATGATCACCATGCGGCTGGGCTTCTTGCCAAGATCTGAGGATAAAAAGTTATTAGTTATTTTGAAATCCAAGCTAAGAACGCCTTGGTAACTCACCCAGGATCCGGCCATCGGCCACTCCGCTGCGCAGATACTCCGACTTCAGGGAGAAGAGCTTGCTGGTGCTCAGGTAGGTGAAGTACAGCTCCGTGGAGCCGCAGTCGCGTCGGATGAGGGCTATGTAGAGCACGTCCCGCGACCGACAGCCCGCAGTCACAGCCTTGGGCAGCACCACACGGAATCCCCGGTCCGCCTGGAGATTGTACACGATGATGGCCCTGTTGGCGGCATCACTGACGTAGACGAAGCAACCGCCATCGGGGGCATAGTCCACCACCAGATACTGCAGGCGGGAACTGCTGGAGGTCAGGCCCTCCAGGGACACGGTCTTCAGCACCTTGCCCGTCTTCACCGACATGGCCACCACCTTGGGGGGACACTTGCGGACGGGGGTCTCCAGCGTATTGACAATGCCGGTGTCCAGCACCCAGAGCACCTCGTTCTGGTCCACCACCAGGTCCACCACCGACTGCAGGGCCTTGCAGTTGCCCTCCTCCTGCAGGTCCCAGCAGGGATATGGCTTGAAGGTGGTGGAGCAGGTGCCCGGCTTCACATTGGTCTTGACCAGAGTGGCCGGAACACCCTTCCTGTAGCGCGGCAGGGCCAGGTAAATGGTGTCTCCGATCAGCTGGGCACGCGTGGCAATCACGTTCTTGGGTATGAACTTGCCGGAGCTCTTGAAGAGCGACTTGGTGCTGGCGCAGGGGAACTCAAACTGACCGCCGGTCCACTGGATGGGCTGGGAGTCGGAGTGGGCGCGGTCCGGGGACCACAGCCCGTACTTGGTGCCCTGCGAGTGGGCCAGCCCGAGGATGGCGGCCAGGATCAGCGCCTGGGGCAGTCTCATCTTGGAAGCGTTAATCGGTTAATTATCTGGCGGCGGCGACGACGTGCGCGTTGTTGTGCTCCCCATCTTGGCCAAGTGGCGTGCTTATATAACCCGCGAATCTAACCAGAAGCCAGAGGCAACGTGCCTCGCCACCGATTCTCAATTTTCAAACTCACTTTTTGCCCAAAAGACCAAAGACCTTGACCAGAGTTTAGCCAACAAAAATCACTCTAGAAATAATTTCAACGCAGTTGAGCTTTGTAACTTAAACTCTTCAGCTTGCAACGATTCATAGAGAATTTAATTTAAATAATAATTATATAGTAAAATAATAAAAATAATACATTTAGTTTTCTTACTTTTTAAATACTAATTAATGCTCTTATTATCCACTAGAATTTGATTGGAATTTAATAGAAGAATTATAGCTGTAGGCAATTTTTTATAATTTACCATTAAACCACATTTTCTGGGACCCTTTAGGGCCTTTAGGGTCAGGCTCCACTGTATTTCGCAAGCAGAAACCTTTAAAGTTCCTCAATTCGTCAATACACGGGCAAATTAGGGCCAAGGAAGGAGGAGTCCAGCCAGCCCTTGGGGCCCTCATCCTCCGCCCTGTCCATTAACCATTGAAATGGCGAACGATAGTGCAATTACTGCAGTCAATTTGGGGAACGTAGGAGGACCTACAAGTGTCGCCTGATTGCTTGGCGATATTTTTAGCTAATTAATTGCTGGTGCAATCTCCGCCGCCCGACTCCGCCGATGACCTCAGACTCTCCGATTTAACAAGCTGCGCGACATGAATGAATCAGGAATAGAGTGGGAGAGGAAAATCACTACATCTTTGGGATTTCCCTGCAGAATTCTGTCATTGCCATCAGTGCCGTCGCCGTAATTGCCCCATAAATAGGTTGAGGCCCTTGGTATCTGGCAGACAACCCGGAAACGCCCCTCAAACCCCAATCCAACGTGTTTGGCATGCTCAATTGTCAGCCGAAAGTCCCGGTAGCACCCGCATTCCGGGTGGCTTTCCCCCCTGAATGATTTATATACGGCCCACACCAGCGGCCACACATAGAGCACAAAAAATTGATGACAAGCATTTCCGGGCTACTCATCTGACATAATTTATGTAAACACTTACCTCCCTCCGAGCTTGTGGTGTGGCCTCCAGATAAGAGACAGCTAGGGCGACCGCCGACTGACCCCCATTAGGCGCACTCCTCCAGTGGCAGCCAGGATTTCCCATTTTCCCCACCGCAGGCCATTTTCCACACATTGCATTGGCAGTTTTCTTTTTATTGCCGCCAGCCCAACGGGGCGTATGCGTGATGAGCGGAGCACTTCTTTAAAACTCTGCCAATCTCCAAGTTTACGTTTATATAAAGTATATATATGCCAATAAAATCGCAATTGAATACGCAAATAAGCCAATAATTTGTCAGGTCTTTGTTTTTGTCCCCGGCGGGCGGCAGTAATGCAAAAATAATGTACAAAAAAGAATTGTCTGTGGTCACGTTTGATTCGCTTTGGTAAATGGGCCGACTTGGGTTTTCTGCTTCGTGTTTGTTGCTGAGGAAAGCGATTTTCTTTTTTAGCGGGAATTTCACATAAATTAAAATTAAGTCCCAGAAATACCCACAGAGGGTATGCTAGAATACTAAGCAAAGCACCTTTTGGAGTGCAGATTTCTGCAGTTTCTGTAAACTAAAATTGATTAGAAAATAAAGAACTATGAAATTAGGTTAAAACTTATCTCCTTTTTGCATTAAAAACCGTTCTAGCAGACGTAATTACTTAACCATTTTATTTCTACTTTGTTAGTTCTTGGAAACACTTTAAGCCAAAGTTTTGGGTCGCATTAATTAGAATGCCCTTAAGCCGGGGCTTACAATTTCCACTACAGGGTATTAAAAAGTTATCAGCTGAGCGGACCCTCCCTATTAATCTCTCCCGTACATTTCGCTGCTCCCGTAATTTATGTGCTTTGCTTTCACTTTGCTGGCTTTCTTTCGGCGGCCAAGTTTTTGCCTTTTTGTCTACGTCTGCTCGAAGTTGTCCACTGTGTGTGTGGTGTGTGTGGGGCTCTTAGCCTTTTATGCTTTGGCTTTGCTTTTGCTGGGCTCAAATCGTTCGATGAATTGCCATAAATTAATGCCTCAATCCAGTGGCTGATCTTTGCTTAATTGTTTTTTTGCTATATATATATCGGATTTATTCTGGCAAATTGCATATTAAATGTGCATTTCTGCTTTTCTGGAAAATGCTTTCAATGCCACATTGTTAAAGTTTCCATTTATACGCAGCTGTCAATGTGGAAAATTTGAAAATATGCTCAAGCTTAATCGGGTTGATGGGGTTGCAAATACACTCTCTTGGTAATATATTTTGATTTATTTAATTATATTAATTTGAGCCTAAAGTTTTAACTGTAAGCTTATATTATTCAAATATAGTTTTAATAATGATTAAAAATGAGTACCTTATTTATTTTGTAAATTAAATAAACTTTTAGCTTAATAAACTTACTCCCATTGGTTAGAGCATGAACTCATTGTCTGGTTGCTCCCTTGAAAATTTTCATTTTGATTTTTTCTCTCGCTTTTATTTATATTGGAGCGCATAAATATTTATCCACAGATTTCACGATGGAGCCGCCCACAGCTTTTGATGATTTTGGGGCATGTGTGTGCCATAAATTCGGAGATTATGATCGGCGCAGAGGCGGGAGGCGGGAGGCAGGAGGAGGCGACTTATGGCAGTTTATTAAAACGGATTTCGCACAAATTCAATCTGCATGTAATTTGGCATAATGGACAGGGCCAGTCCAGTCAGAGTCCCGTCAGGCGGAAGCCAACTGTGACCCCAAAGAAAAGGGTTAACCTCGGAGGCATTCGTTGTCCTTCTCTTGGGAAAATATTGACCAGCCGCTGGTCTCTTTTTTATCCCGATTCTCTGCTCCTCTGTGTATTTAATAAGATTCAACTTTTGGCAACTTAATGGAAGCTCCGAGTGCCGGTCATAATTCAATGCACGTGCTGCCCACACACTCATCGTCCTCGAGTCTTCAGAGTCTCGGAACCCAAACAAAGGACACACCCTGCAGGAGGACACTGCCGAATCCTCCCCCCAACGAATGTGTCAACGCATTTTTTATTTGTTATAATTTAATGCGTGGGCGCTTCTCGGGAAAAGGTCATTGTCCGCAAGTCTGCCTCAACTTTAATGTAATTTCAATTATAAGTTATATATTTTGATATACTGGCGAGTCACTTCTTTAACTGGAATGTAGCTATAACACCTTATTTAAAATGTGCGTAACTAGTTTTATGAAACCAAAAATATCCTATGTAAAGAAGCCGAAAAGAAAAAGAAAAAGTTTGTTGCCAGGGGGCACCCGGATTTGAACCGGGGACCTCTCGATCTGCAGTCGAATGCTCTACCCCTGAGCTATACCCCCGACTTGATTCCAGCCATCTGGGAATGCCATTTAAAAAACGATGACTGAGATAAAATTATACATTTCGCATTTATCTTAAAATAGAGGTGAAATCAGTGAATCAAAACCTGCAGTCAGCAGCCGCAGGTGCGCTGTACACTCGTGTGAATCACACACGGGGGCTCCGGCACCGGCTCCGGCTCCGGCTCCATTGCAATCTTATCAGGTAACCGGAGAGCCCTCCCTTGCCAATCTGCCAGCAACTCAGCCACTGATAGCTGCATAAAAATATCTGGCCAAGTAACCGAAACTTTCTGGAGCATCGAAGCTGAAACAGAAACCGAACCTAGATACAGATACAGGTCACAGGCGTCAGCATTGATACTGAACTTTGTGGCCACTTTGGCAAGGGCCATGACTCCTGAATGTTGCCTGACCCAAAAAGGGGCCATTGGAAAAACAAGGCATAAAGAAATGTAACAAGTTAACCCTTTAAAGGCAGTGAAAGTTAGTTTTTAATTATTCAAATTTTAACATTAAAATGGAAATAGAGTTACAGCAAGAGTATCTGTTAAGCAACATAAGTATCTGTTAAGTAAATAACTAATAGAACTATAATAAAGCTACCTACATTATTAGTATTTTTCGCCTAGATATATTTTCTTTCCCTTAA